>JAULLF010155575.1:0-12370 GCA_035668175.1 Sarracenia flava
AAAATACACCTGTTAGGGTATAGAGTATGTTTTTAACCAACTCGGGGGTTGTAAGGGAAGTTTAATGGGAAAACTTGGTTTATCGATTGAAACTCCATTATTCAAAAGTTTTTGGGGTCAAATAAGATTTTGTATAAAAAAAAAAAATTGGTTAAGCAGCCGTGGTTTTGGATTATAGAAAAATGGTTTATGGTTTTACATTTTAAAACCTTATCTTTTTACTTATATTGCTGCCTAACCAACTTTTTATATCATATTGTGGTTTATTATGTCTATTTTTCTACTTTGGGCTCAGCCCGTATATTTAACATTTTTCAGGTATCTGGGAGAAGCATGTCAAGAATTGAAGTATATCTGGAATAAAGAACATCAGTTTTCAGAGATTGATGGCGTGGCTTGGTAGTATTCATGATCTGTATGCATGTGAGACACGGGGACTCCAGGTACAGTTGGGTGGATTTGGGGTTAGTATGATAAAACTCTTAAATTGGGTAAAGTTTTATTTTAGTTTGGCTTAAGCATAAATAGTTCAGGAATATAAAAAGTTTAAAACTTAAATTGAATTTTCTCTTACATTAAATAAATAAGTAATGTGGTTTGGAATACGGGGTGTTACATTATATGCCGGTAAATTAAAAATTAATTCAACTTTAGTTAACAGTTTAAAGTTTCTACATCTACAAAAACATTTGTAGGTAAAAGGAGCATCGACATGCAATAAGAGAAATAAACAACCCATAATCTAACAACAACCACCAAAATAAATACACATAATATAACATGGAAACCCTAGGGAAAACTATCCCCGGGATGAAAACCACAGCTCCAAACACACAACTATATATTTCTACAAACTAAGAAGGTTATCAAAATACAAGAAAAGGACTTATACCCATATCCCCATGGACGCCTTACTCCAGCATTCTTGACGTAGCTGACCCCCAGCTCCTTCCTTGATCCTGTAGAGTTCACAGGAGCCACTCCCGATCTCCGTATCAATGAAAACTCCGAGATACCTTGACCTAGATGTGTGTGTAGTGGGGAAGGTGTGTGGATGATATGGTTGATGGACGGATAATAGATAAAGCTATATGAAGCATATTAGACCAACCATTAATGGTGGAATAAATGTCATAGGGAGCTTGAACACAAGCATTTATGGTGGAATGAATGCTTGAAGGCAGCTGGGTGTATGGCAAAGAGAACTAAGTCTCAGAAGAGTTAATGCCAATCCACATAACCCTAGCGGCTGAGAACCAATGTATTTATAGGAAAATACACTAACGCTCGATCGCTCTTCGAGCGCACCGTAGGCGCTATAACGTGCATGAGCGCTTCTTCGAGCGCAGTCAAAGATGGTAGGCTTTCTCTACCCACACTAATGAGAGACGTTATGGTTTCACTGTTGAGCTCTAGCACTCTTCGGGTGCGCTGCTGGCGCTGGGAAAACTCTACTCTCGGCAATGAGAATGCAAGACATTAAGTAGGGGTGCTCGAGCTCTCTATGGGCTCTCTTCAGGTGCTTCAATATCCAAACTCTCGCCAAGAAAGAATTAAGACATTTAATCAGGGGCGCTCGAGCTTTGTACGGGCTCTCTTCAGGTGCTCCAATGTCTCAACTCTCAGCTTATCGTGAAAGGCATAAATACGTATATGCTGCTCGAGTGCTCTACGAACGCTCGAAGGCGCTGTAAGGAGTTCGAGCTCCTTCGCACGCCAATGTCTAGAATCCATGGTAAGTTATGAATTCTCCAAGGCAACACATAAAACACAAACTACCCTATATGATGTATGATGTAAATGCACATAGGTGTGTGTATGTGAGTGCCATATACCTGTAAGGATCGGAGAGGGCTTGTTGAATGTGAGCAAGATGGAGAACCTAAATACAAATATCCGAAAATCCCAAACCCAAAATAAAAGGTACAAACACAATGGTTTTGTTAGCACAACCTGAGAATAGCCAATATACTAACAATCTCCCCCTTTGGCATTTCTGGGACAAAACTATATAAACAAAAATAAAGCTTATACATGGAAAAAGAAACAAAGAGAATAAATTACATTTATACTCAAAGTTTTAATCTAAACCGTAAGGCTTGTGTAATCAGCATGTACCTGCTCACTGCATACGAAATCCAAAATCAAAGTGAAGCGTATATGTGATATAATAAAAAGATAAGTGTAGGGTAAAGAGTTAATCATGGTAGGGTAATTTTGCAAGTAATAACATGCATAAATGAAAGATAGATATATATCATATAACAATTTAAATAGCATGTCCAAGTATTTAGGCAAAGCGTAGACATGGTCTGACTAAACATACATCTAACTACACAAAAGATAACATATCTACATAGTAGTTAGGCAAAGACATACGTCTAACGTGAACGTACATCTAACTACATAACTAACATTTCTCCCCATTTTTGTCTCAGAAGGACAAAGGGTGTGAGAGGACAAAAGGATAGAGCTAAGACAATCAGAACTACATATCCTCATCAGAGGAGGATCCAGAGTCAGCGCCAATGTTGTGAAGTCTTTCTATAAGAGACGTGAGAGTATCAACTATAGTGGTTAGCCTAGTGGATACGACATGTACTTGCTCCTCAACAAAGACAGTTAGGCGGTGGAGTCGCTGAATCTGACGTTCGCATCGTGCAGTGGTCTGTGCTTGAGAGATGATGCGATCGAGAATTTTTCTTGAGATATCATCAGAGGGAATGTCCTCCTCTAGTTGTGCAGCTGGAATATCATCCAAGTCAGGAGACTCTGCATTACCCGTAGGTGGAATTGGGGAATCTACTGGAGGATTCGGTAAGACGGGTGCATCAGAACCATGAAACGAGGGTGAGGGAGCCATGATCAGTGGTACTTCACCAACTGGATGAATTACAGGGAAGACCAGCATAATAGGTTAGGGACCGGCCTATATACGTTCGCTAAACGGAATGGCGGCAACATTACAATTAATATAGGCAGCGATTCTTGATGACGACTCCCAAGTGATGTCAATTGAATGGTGCTGGGTAGGCTCTGAATTGATCACCTATACAGACTGGGAAAGGTATAACCTGGATATAAGGGATACGTAGGGAATTCCAACGGTTCCAGGAGGATTACGGGAATACGATATGATGCCAGACCATATACGATGGGCAAAGTCGATGGAGTAGCCTCGACCTACAACATACAAGAGGTCGGCTCGTGTTGTAGATATATCTAACAAATGCCCAGTGGGCTCAACAATAGAAGCTACAATCTTGGGCAGCATATGATAATGAGGGGCAAGATGTTGGGGCTTGAGGGTAACTAAATTACTAAAAGCCCCATCAAAGAGTTCCCGAGATACCTCCAAATGACTAGGACAAACACTCTCACCAAATGGATACTAAGGAGTGTGCACATGAGGCAGTTCGTACATTGACTCAATATCCTCCATAGAGAGGGCAATTCGATAACCTCGAATGGTAACAGAGAGAGAATGATGTTCCAGGTTTATTCCTGTCACATTGGAATATAATTCTTGAACTATCTCTAGATAGATGGTCCCATGGTCAGAGATGATGCCTAGCCAGCCGCATCGCTCAAATTAGTCTGTTATCCCAGTCGAAGCAAAGCCGACAAGGTGCACATTCCTCTCAATTAGGATCCCCCACCGAGCAATCGTGAGCTAAGCTACTTGAGCTACAGCAGAAGAGAGGCGGTCAGAGTCTTCTACCTCAGAGGCGGTCCTCTTAATTCGTCCAGACTTATGTCCGCCACTAAAGGATCCTTATCCTCCAGCGAACAAGATGTGAAGCCTCGGGAGGGGAAGCCCCAAAATCAGTGTAAAGAGAATTACCAGAGATAGCATTTCCATAAATGTCAGGCCGAGGTTCGCTGGACACCTACGAGGGATATACCCCATGGAAGAAGACAAATAATTTACATGCGTGCAGACTGAGTGGAGCCACGAACTCAAAATCACAAGAGAGGCGACAAGGCGAGTCAAGGGGGGAAGGAGACCTAGGGTGAAAGAACCAATTGCACAGAAGGAGAGAGAGAGAGAGAGAGAGAGAGAGAGAGAGAGAGAGACAGAGAGAAGTACGATTGGGAAGATAGAGAGATTAAGGTTTGACGTCTCCAGTTTAAACCCGACAGCTCGTAAGACCATCCGAGAGGGGTTGCTCTAGTGAGATGAACCCGACTGCTCTTGGAAAGCTCCGCGGGCATTGTATATGGGAAGAGAGGTTGACAAGGAAGAGATTAAGAATATACTTAGAGTCCAAACCTATACTCATGACAAACACTCCCCTTGACACAAACAACCCCAATGAAAAATGAGCTAACACTCATATATACTCACTTTCAAAAACTTTCCCCCTAAAGCAAGAGAAAACCCCAAAAACACATGCAAAACTAAATATACAATAAAAATACATATTATAAGCATAGATGTGAAATAAGCATGGCTAAAGACACATGTGAGCACATAAAACTTGAGAAATACGCACAAAAAATTGATAACCCATGTATCAATGTATAAAAATGCTAGGATTAACGTCAAGCATACATAATTCATGTTATCTCTCTATTAACGGTGAATCGTGAACTATGTGCATGGGAGCAAAATACTCATTAAGACATAAGTTGGAATCAAATCCTATCACAAGGACATGAACAGTGCGTTTAATACTAGAAGGCAAAACCAATGTGTTTGGATCTCCAGATATGCGCACAAACCGTAGTCTTAAAAAAAAGGCACTCATGTGACCTTTTGCCCTTATAAAACCCAAAGCCGTATATAAGGAAAAACACACTTTATAATATATTGTGATAATTGTGATAACACAATATCGGGTATAAGTAACAAAATATTGTTATCAAAGGATACGCACGAACGACGACTTACACCTACAACAGACAATCGTTTAGATGTGGGTACATGCAAGGGAGCACATCTTAAGGTAAATCACAAATGTGGGTCAATCTAGATCAAGACATTAAGGTCATAACCAAAAGACTAGATATAATACCTAACTTGTGACTCACATGTATAAAACTCACATAGTGTGTGTGCAGATAGAGAGATAACAAGACTATCAACTCAAAGTATAAACACAAGCATAATTATATATGATAGAGGAAATTCTAAATTACATGAAAATCCATCAAATAAGTTTTCTCTACAAGAGCAATAGATATCTCATATCACATGCATGTTTATAATAGGCATGATAAGCACACAAGCATACAGAAAGAGAAGAAACAAAATAAATATGCAAAGTATATATAATATCACATATAACCTCTCTGGAAGAAATAACACTAGACAAAACATGAAACACCTAATCCTATGACAGACACATATGGTCTAAGGAAGATGGCTACAAGAAACCAGAAGACACGAGGTCAACACCTAAGGAAAACCTAAGTAATGTATAATGGATGTGTCAGCTCACTACGCAAGGGAAGACTTGGTATTGGAAATTGTTGACACACAGACAACGTGCAAGGGCCGACAAGAAGGGTCCTTATGGTTCCTATATAATGTATGGACTAGCTCACTTCGCAACACAAAGCTTAGCAGCGTAAGTTGCTGGTGTGTAGAACAATATGATTCATGATAATGAATCACAAATCCAGAAGGATAGAGTGGTCTATCCAACTAGAAAAGATGAGGATTGGCCAATTGGCAACCAACACACACAAAATGGCAAAGAGCCATAGAATCATTTGATACAGATGATAGGTTCGTAGTAGGCGAAAGATCTACTCAGGACGTGAGTTCATAGAGCGAGAACCTTGCTCTAATACCAATTGAAAGTACTGCAGTGAACCGTTAAACTAACCAAGAGGGGGTGAATATGTTAGGAGCCGATAAATTAAAATTTTAATTAATTCTAATTATAAATTATCTAACATAACATAATAAGAAGTTATGGTTAATAATTATAACATTGATAAAAAGCTATAAAAGTTATAAACATCCAACAACCATAAGGAGACAAGTGATACACATGGAAATGCTAGGGAAGCTCCCCGGGATGAAAACCATGGCACCGACACACGATGGAAACTATGCACTATAAGCCAAAAGGTTTACAGGATATACAGACTAGGAAACACCCGTAACTCCTAATGAAAAACCTATCCTCTACTCTTGAAAGGTGCCAAAGTCCCTGCTTAACTCCAAAGTCGTGATAGCTCCCCCTCCAACGTCCTATAAGTGTCACCATACTCAATCCAGACAGAGGTCGCACATAGCATGTGGTTCACGGGAACAACGTTCCGATCTCCCTATCAACGAGGGCTCCGAGATACCTCGACCATGTGTGCGTTCAAGCACAGTGCAGGTGGAATGTGGTGGGAATGATGAAATAATATGATAACGAAAGATGTACACCTAAAATAAGGTCAAGGACATCTAAGGTCAAAACTCCAAGTGCGGTCTAGTTACTGATCCTAAGAAAGGTAAGAACAATGGCACACCGGGGGGTGCTGACATCAGAGGTTTCTCCGGGAACACTAGCCGAGAGGAAAGAGTGTGAGACTCTAACAAGTCACACTGTCTCAAGTTACTACACGGCAAGACAACTGAGCCTAGGGTCATGAAACTATTGCAAGTCTCAAAGCCTATGATTATCATAAGGGATTCCTCAACCTCCATGCTATGAATACAAGAACTAATACAAGTAAAAGCATGCGATAGTTAGGCAAGATACAAAACATGAGACCTAAAACAATCTATATACGACATAGAAAAGTATGCATACAAGCTTTGAGAAGAGAAGGAAGATGCATTACCTCGGGTAAGTGATGGATCTCAAGACATTGATGTGGGATCAAATGTCTAAGGCATGAGGAAGCCAAGAGGCAGCAGCAGAAGCTCTTCCATGAACAGCCAAGAAGGCTGGGAGAGCAGTTCTCAAAAACCTAACAGTGGGTATGAAGTGTATATATAGAAAAATACACTGGTGTTCGAATGCTTTATGAGCACGTCGCAGGTGCTATAACGCAGTCGAGTGTTATTTGGGCGTAGTTAAAAGATGACATGCATTTTCTACTCCGCCAATGAGAATTGTTAGGGTTTCCCCGTTGTGCTCTACCGCTCTTCGGGCGCACCATTGGCATTTGGAAAACCCTACGCTCGGCAACAAGATTATGAGACATAAAGCAGGGCCGCTCGAGCTCTCTATGGGCTCTCTTCGAGCACTTCAATATCTCAACTCTCATAATTAAGGAATTAAGACATTTAATCAGGGGTGCTCGAGTTCTCTATGGGCTCTCTTTGGACGCTTCAATATCTTAACTCTCGACTTATTGAGAAAGACATAAATACGTATATGCCGCTCGAGCGCTCTACAAACGCTCAAAGACGTTGCAAGGAGTTCGAGCTCCTTCGCACATCAATGCCTAGAATTCATAGTGAGTCATGAATTCTCTAAGGAAACAAAAAAAATACAAACAACCCTATTTTATGTATGAAGTGAATGCACATGGGTGTGTGTATGTGAGAGCCATATACCTGTAAGGATCGGAGCGGGCTTGCTGAATGTGAGCAAGACTGAGAATCTTGACACAAACACCCACCCAAAATACATGGTATAGACACAATGGTTTTGTCCTTAACCCAGGAATAGCCAATATACTAACACACATCTCTTCTCTTTCTTCTTCTTCTTCCACAAATTCTTCTTCTTCTCCTTGATCCCAAGAAACTGATAGGTTGATGCTTTTCCTTGCATCGCCTTTAACAGTAGATCTCTTTAGGAAGAAGCAAGGTTCGGCCTTGCTTGGTTGTACTTCTTGATCAACACACTATTGGTGATGACTACAAATCTAACAGGTTGACCGCGTCTTCTTCCATAACCTACAAACTCAAGTCTCTTTGGGGTTGAAGGCTGATTGCCTCTTCTTGCATCACCTTCAATCTCAAGTCGCTTCGGGGTTGAAGACTCTGTTGAGCTGATCCTTTGACCTAAAGTCTTGATATCTTCTTCAGCATTCCATTAAGCTTCCTTGCTCAATATAAGTAGCCGATCCATAGTCCATGGCTTGACTTTTGCTATGTTTGAGAGATGGATTAATCTTGAAAGAAAAACATTCTAACACATAAGAAAATATTAGCAACAATAGATCAATGTGTTGTTATAATCAAAACCAAAATAACATTTGATTGAAAAGGCCTTTCGGCTAACAATCTCCCCTTTTTGATTATGACAACCATTGATTTGTAAAGACATAAAAATATGGAAATTAAGCTCTAGGATACCAATACTATGCCAATGATTATGAATGTGTGCTCTAGATACCAATTGATGTATATATATATGATATGGGAATATGTTCTAGATGCCCAATTGCCAGTATGTGGCAAAATACACATCAAATCAATCTAAAAATTCTCCATCTTTGTCATAGCAAAAAGGAGAAAAAATATTCAGAAAAATGCTCCACCTAAGCATGAGACTCATAAAATATTTTAGGAGAAATAATGTTTTGGAAATTCTGTCCCATTGTAAAAGAAAAAGGAAAGGGAAGGAAATGAGAGTGAGATGTGAAAAGATTAAAAATTCTCCCCCCTTTTGAGAACTATCATGATACAAAAAGAATTCCTCTTCCTTTGAAAAAGTTATTTCATGAAGAACATCAAGTCATATAGAAAATTTATCAGCCAATGTTGTCAAACTTTTCTTCCGAAAAAAATGAGCTTTAGTGTATCAAGGCAAAAGAAAAAATCTTTAAAAAAAATCAAAGCTGAGAAGGAAAAATAAGCAACACAGAAAGTTTTCCTCCCCCTAAGATGTTTCCTTATAGAAAATAGTGATTCAAAAGGGTTGCTTTGCTCTTTTTTAAAAAGAATGTGTAGATAACAGAAAATCTAATCAATACTCAATATACCAATAGTTTGAGCATAAGGAGATTAACAAGAGTGCTTGACAAAAGAAAATGGATCTTGAAAAGTACATTTTGACAACAACTTCAACCAAGAAAATGGTTCATAGTTTTAAGAGATAAAAAAATTCTATCTGCAATGTGCACAAAATGTGCTTCCATTTTGTCAAGTCGGATATAAATGGAAAAGACATTTCAAAATTATGATTGAAGCTAATGGAATCATATTTTGAGCAAAAGTCTATAGCAAAGCGAGTCTACGAGAATTTCACCAAAAAAATTTATGAAAAAAGTTTTATTCATGAAATGATCCGATTATTAGCCGTCATACACTATAGGTTTTTGAAATAAAAACGGTATGATACCAATCAGAAATCAATCATAAGTTATAATGTATAATCCATGGAATCCACTTAATTGAAAAGCTTTAGGCTATGATGAAGGAATTTGAAGACAAGGTTAATCAAATAGCATAAGCATATAGACTCACAATCCTATCATAAGAAATGAAGATCAATTAGAAATGCAGAGACATCGTAGAAATGCAGAGACATTGTGGAAATGCACAAAAGCTATCATTCATAAAAAAATATCATATTACAGAGCAGATGATGATACAAAAAAATGTTCCAAAAGAAATTCCCAAAAAAAATTACAGAAGAAAAGGAAAATTAGTCATGGATTTTCTCCTTGTCGGTTGGGTTCAGGCTTGAAACTGCTTGCTCCTGGGCATCCTTAACTTTAGCTTCATTAGCCTTAGCTGTCATTTCCTGAATGGCTAGGCTGAGAGCATCATCTTTCTGCTTCTTCACCTTCTTATGCTCCTTCTCATCGAGAATCTCCACGAGGGAAAATTTAACCATCTCTCCAACCCTATTAGTTTTAATGGCGACGTCGAGGATCATACGCTTGCGGTCGTCCAGCTTATCGTGGACAGATTGAAGGGAGGTAGAGACAAGTGTGGTCATCACATCAAAGGGTTCATCAGATAGGGCTTGAGAAGATGAAGAGATGGATTTTGGAATAAAACCCAGCAGGGCATCCATCGATTCATAGGGTAGAACAATGGGTGTGTTGGGAGAAGAACCGAGTCCATTGTCGATCCTTGATTTCTTTAACGATAAGGATTTAAGGGGCCTTCTCCATCCAGTCACTTAAGTCCCTTCTCCATTGATCTGGTTCTCATCTTAGATGAGAGAGAAAGAGAAAGAAAGAGACGGTTGAGATAGATGGGAGAGACAACTTAGAGGATAGAAAGAGAGAAGGGAACATTTCAGAAGAAACTGAAAGGGCACAAAGAGAAGGGGATTTAAAAGAGTGGGGCCCTTTCACACACACACACACAGACACACAGACACACACACACATATATATATATATATGTATGTATATATGCAGGAAATCAGTCGATACAAATTCCTTTGAGTCGGCTCAAGGCATGTTGAATGAAAGAACTTAAGATATAATACGGAGGGGTCGACTCAATGTTCATGTGAATCAACACAGGATCAATAGACAATGGGGGTTGCAACAACTTAAACCGTAATGAGTCGATACTATAGGCCATAAACACAAGAGGGGAGTAGATTCTGGCAGTCAATGAGTCAGCTCATCAAAGGCAAAAAAAATACAGGAAATGCATTTTCAAAAATTATGCAAACATTTTAAGATGCAATTAAACAAAATGGTGAATATGGAATTTATCATTAATCTAAACCTACAGATTACTTATAAAATAGCATGAACTTTTAAATCAAGACGGATGAGATATTACCATTCAAGCTTAGCCCAATAAAAATTACAAAATTTTTGCAAGTTGATGTCACTTATTGGTGATAGATTCTTTATGTTTTAGATTTAGTAAGGGAACATCTTGGCCTTGGCCTTTATGTTCCTTATCCATCTTTCTTCTTGATCTCTCCCTACAAAATGATTATTTTTGTATCTTGGTACCCATCTTAGATTGGGTACTTGGGAGTTAGCACAAAAACATATGCTTTGCATACATGGTCTATCATATGTATACATAACAGGAGATGGTTTTCCAGTGGCTTTCCGATTGAATTGTCGTGATTCTCTAGGTCTCCTAGGTATAGTCTTGACAACCTTGGATGGGAGATTACCCTTTTTAATCCATACCCTTTTCGTGGGTTTGTTGCCTTTTAATCTAGAATAGCGAAATTTAGAAATATGTCTATTTTACCACAAAAGTTGTAGCTAAAATTTTTTGCTGTGGGGCCTTGGTAAAAGGATTTTTGTGAATGGATTTATGTTCATTCGGATTAAAACCAAGTCCTTCTTTGTTGAATGTACATTGTGTTTCAAGAATCATTTCAAAATTGTTTTCTCCTTGAATGAATTTAGTAATGATTTTTGTTAAATCCTCAATTTTTTGTTTTAATAAAACATTTTGTTCTTTGAATTCTGCTGAGGATATACAAACGTGATTTTCTTTTTTCTTTTCCAAAATATTAATTTTAGAGTTTAAATCAGCGTTTTCCTTTTGAAATGACTTATTTTTTAATCTAAATTCTTTGATAACTCTTAATGAACTCTCAAGAGCTTCTCGAAGTTCCTCATTAGTAAGAGTATCATCATCACTATTATTACAGAAGAGTAATTTACCTCGCTTCCGAAAGCCATGAGAGCAATGTTAGAGATTTCCTCATCGATGGAATCTCCATCTTCATCGTTTGAGTCTGAATCATCCCATGTGGCTTTCATTGCTTTCTTTGGGTAGTTCTTCTTATCCTTTTTCAATAAAGGACGATTGGCATTGCTATGCCCAAGTTTCTTGCATTTAAAGCATATGATCTCTTCTTTTTCCTTTTCTTTGGAGCTAAACTTGTCTTTCAGGCTCCTCTTTCTCAATCTTTTCTCCCTCAAAATTCTAGCCACTTGTTTTGGAGAGAAAGGCTATTTCTTCTTTCTCATTCTCAGTCTCCTCTTCTTTTATCTCAGAGACTTTAGTGGATTTGAGAGATAAATCCTTTTTCTTCTTTACCTCTTCATCATTGTCCTTCACTTTCTTATTCATATCATAGGTCATGAGAGAACCGAGCAGCTCTTCTAGGCTGAAGGTTGTGAGGTCCTTGGCCTCCTAAATGGCAGTGACCTTGGCTTCCCATTTGGTAGGTAGACATCTCAGAATCTTCCTAACCATTACCGCATTAGAATATACTTTTTCAAGAGGTTTCAAGCCATTAGTAATATCAATAAATCTAGAAAACATTTCAGAAATAGATTCATCATTTTTCATTTTGAAAAGTTTGTAATTGTGCACGAGCAAACTGATTTTTGATTCTATAACTTGACTTCTTCCCTCATGGGTAATTTCATGTCTGTCCCATATTTCTTTGGCCGTATCACAAGGGGATATTCTATTAAATTCAGTTGGGTCCTAAGTGAAATACAGAAGGTTCATGGCCTTAGCATTTTTCTGTATATCTCTATAGTCAGCCTCGGTCCATTTGTCCTTAGGTTTAGGAAA
>JAULLF010157739.1:0-11496 GCA_035668175.1 Sarracenia flava
GATAAGATCGCTGAGATGTTATTTCTGACCCGCGCTTAAACCGGGCAACCCAATCCACACAAACACGATCCCCTCTTATATGACCTAGCAAAATCAGATCGATCTCCTTCTCACAACTCTGTCCCTCTGGCAATTCAATCTATTTGCGACGATTCAATTCTCTTACTTTAGCAATTCAATCACTTTACGACAATTTGACAATTGTTTAAGACTTCGAGTTCTCATGAGAGAGGTCGTCGGTGCCATGGGAAGATGGTGCGATTATCTCAATGCCTAGGATGATGAAATCCCGTCTTTTTAGGGCTCATTCTCTACACAGAAATAGAAGGAAATGACAATGAAACAAGACGAGAGGAGTTTAGGGCTCATACTCGATCTAGGGTTTCGTCAAGCGCTGCTTCTCTGGTGGAAGATTAGTGCTTGGCAAAGGTGGTAGTTGCAATTTTGAATCGAGCTAAACAAGGTTGAAGTTCTCATAGTAAGAAAGAGATTGGGCAAATTGAAAGATGGTTGACTGCTTAGAAGGAGGCGAACTCGCAAGATTTAGTGATGATGGAGAAGGTAGGCGTCGGAGCGAAGGGTGAGGGTGAATCAACAATGGTGACTGAGGGCGTGGTTGTGGCTGAAAAGTATATTTCAAAGGAAGATGATACCAAAGAAGCTGAGGAATCTGAGGATGATAACGATATAGAAGAAGAGGAAGGAATTGCTGAAGCAGACATAGCCCATGCGAATGTAACCCAGGGTTTATCTCAACCGTTTCAACAAGCGGGTGTAAATGAGGAAACTGATAGAGAAGAAACTGAAGAGGAAGTCGGAAGCGTGTTTGTTGTCGAAGATGAAGAAAAAGTGGATGGGAAAGTTACACTCCAGGTGTTTGAGAATACGCTTCAACTAGTTTATGAGCAACTTGATGAGAATACAGGTTTATATCATTTTCTTGATCTCAACAACAAATTTACTAAAAATCACTGTGAATTCTGTTAATATGTGGTAAGTGATTAATTTCTTTTAGTTTAAAAAATGGATTTAAATCAAAACAGAGCAAAACAAAAGCAATCTTTGTGTCCTAGTTATATGAATAGAGAACAGGTGATGAAATAAGCACCAGTGTTTCTCCATTAGCAATGGCATATTAGAATATACTATAGATATTGGGTTAAGTAATAACATATTAATTTTCTTAGGTATGATTAGCTCGTTGTTGGTAAAAGTCTTGACTCCACTAGTGGCAAATGAAAACAGCGGATATATAGAAGCCAACTTTTGTTTTAGTATATAAAAGAAGAATAAAAGAAGAATATTATAAATTGTGAGCATTTAGCTGTGTCCCAATTTTTAGGGCTTGGGAATTAAGTGAACCCAACAATTTCATAGCCCTCAGGTAAATAACTACAGTGTGTTGGTAGTTAAGATCTTTTAACATAACTCAATGCTGTAGTCCCTTGAGTAGAGCGGATTGTTCAATTCCTCTCTGACCTCAAGTAAGTCCATTTATGCTTGATTCAAAATTGATGCCTGTTTGTTTTGTGTCTTGTTTGTTACTTTGTCTAGTAAGAAAACGTTAAAAAGTCAATACTTCCATTGCGTGAACAATTGTTTCCATATACATGTCAAGGAACTAATATGGGAATTCATAATTTTATGGTGTGTTACAAGTGATGTGTTCATTCATTGAATGGCTTGGTACCCATGGTAACTCCTAGGTATTCATGACGCCAGTCCCTATCATAGGCATTTTAAAAATATATTGATCATCTTGTGGGTTTCTGTTAAGTTAAGGCCCAATTAGCAACTAGTTTAAAACCATGGTTTTTTTGCCTTTTTATGTTTTTAGTCAAAAAGCTGAATTGGGTTCAAAATAGGTTATTTGGTAACTTAGCTTTTAAGCTAGCTTTTTAAAAGTTGGTTGTTTGGGTAAAAAGCTAGTTTTTTGCCTTTTTGTCAAAGTGAACAATTTTACCATTCTATATATTTGATATTAACAATAATATCAATTGGTAGTGATAATAAATAAGTTATGAATAACGGGTATTATTGTATGTTAAAATTTGTGGCTGTTTGGATAGAATATTCTCGGAGTTCGTGTTGTAATTTAACTTTTTAGTTTTTTGCATTTATGCCAAACGGACAACTTTAGCTTTTTGGTGTTTTTGGCCAAAAAGCTAAATTTTCCAATCAGGGCTTAAAGCTATATAACTTCATGGTCACTGATGATTTTGGGTCTTTCGACATTTTTTGTGAATCTAAATGATTCGCACATACACCCTAGTGCATGTTCCTCAACGCTGAGGGGAGCCCCAAAGTGCAGGGGATTTTGTGACATTTTGGACTGGTTGTCTTGTATTTCTAGCAAGTTGTCTAATAGTTGGTACTGGTGGAACTAATCTAACTAAAGGGAGATATTCTTAGAAGTTACCTTAAAATAGCAAATTTATGCAAAGATGAATAACATTTTAAAAACAACATTGTGACTTCCATTTCTCGCTTTTGCTTCAATGAAGGTGTTGGAAGTGCTGTTGATTGTGCTTCTCAAAGTTCTTTATCAGTATGTTGCTTTTTCTACACATCCACCTCCATTTGAGTCACAATAGTTAGGATCAGAGATTTAAAAAACAGCCATTAAGATGTATACCGGCTGTTTCTTAAAGGAAATTCGTCTACCCGAGAAATAGCAATTAAGACGTGTACCGGCCGATTCTTAATGAAGTTCAGCTCTTTGATTCACATACTCACCGGTATACTGTGGAGAACAAACATGGCATTAATGGTGGCTGATTCACATTATGTAACGACATATAACGGAAAAAAATAGATATTCAGCGAACCGTAAATGCTTCGCATTATTGTTGACTAATTTTAGCAGCTCTAATCTAAGTTGGCTAACTCAACCTCAACTAAAAGGAAGCATGTGAGATATTTACAAATTCTAGGAAGTTGTGCTTTATTTTGGTTGTCCAATGTGGGACAACGAAGGCTACTGAGTGGGATTTATAAAGCTGGGCACCTATGTACACATTTGTTTTTCTGGTGGGGGAAAGTTTAATCGAGACATGTGAAGGCTGAGCATTTACAAAGGCATTGAACAACTAAAATTTGAACTTAATCCATTATTCTTTGTATCTACAAAACTTCAAATAATGTTTTTCTTGAAACTTAATGCTTTATAGTTAAAATACAATGAATTTAAGGATAGTTTTTTTTTCATTAATTTTAATTTATAAAAAGGCAAAACACTTCTAAAAGTTTACAATGTTGATCAAAATATGATAAACGATATTAAAAAAGTCTAAATACATTAGTTTTCTAAACATTCCCGGTGAATCTAAGAAGTTCACCATCACAACAATCGATCCCTTTCAATCAAAGAAAAAAAAAACAGTCGATACCTGATATGAATCGCACAATACTGCTAGTATTAACAACATTGTAGATTCTGACAGAGCACCCCAATAACACCCCAAAAATTTTCAAAATTCTAAAATCTATTTAATTAATATAACAAATTCCATTTAAGAAAATTTCCAAATTTATTTAAAGAAAGCTTATGTTTTTAAAATTAAGCTAACTTTTGTCCAAATTAAAACTTTCGTTGATCTAAACCCAAATAGACTACTGTACCTTGCGTCCCACGTGCCTCACATGCATGCAAGTATATGCAACTATCAAGTTGTCTTCAAACTCAGAAAGCTTAAATCTCCCTTGTCCCAAACTTTATTACCTAAAAAATATTAAATATACGGGCTGAGCTCAAAGTAAAAAAATAACTAAACTGCTTCAATGTCATGATAAATGAAAGATTAGGCAAGTCCTCCATTACAATTATAGATTGAATAAGTCAAAGGAGTTCTTCTAGTGAGATTCGATTACTTTACACTTGCACAATCAAAACTTTAAGACTTTCTTATTCAATTAATCCATTAATAAATTACAATTTCCGTAATATTCATTCTTTCAAGCATTTATATTATCCACATCATTATATTAAAGTTTGCATGACCTTATTCAATATCATACAATCATATTCAATTTACACAATTGTATTCAGATTCACTTAATCACGTTCAAATCCACACAAGAAAATCCAAATTCACACGATCGTATTCAAACCCTTACAATCATGCCTATTAGTCTATTGGCTATTCCTGGGTTAAGCACAAAACCATTGTGTATGTACCTTTGATCTTGGGTTTGGGGTTTTTGGGTGTTTGTGTCTAGGTTCTCTATCCTGCTAACATTAAACAAGCCCGCTCCGATCCTTACAAGGTAAATGGAACTTACATACACACACCCATATGCATTCATATCATATGATTAGGGTTGTTAGTGTGCATTGTTGCCTTAGAGAATTCATGACTTACCATGAGTTCTAGGCACTAGCGTGCGAAGGGACTCGAGCACCTTGCAGCGCCCTGGAGCGTTCATAGAATGCTCGAGCGGCATCGAACGACAAACATTAATTTGTGTCTATTTCGATAAGACGAGAGTTAAGACATTGAAGCGCCCGAAGAGAGCCCGTAAAGAGCTCGAGTGCCCATGTTTAACGTCTTAATTTCTCACTGCCGAGAGTTGTGTTTTTCAGGCGCCAGTAGCGTGCCGTAGAGCGCTAGAGCTCAACGACGAAACCCTAACGATTCTCATTGGTGCGGGCAGAAAAAAGCCTGCCATCTTTTACTGCGCCCAAAGTAACGCTTGAACGCGTTATAGTGTTTGTGGCGCGCTGGAAGAGCGATCGAGCGCCAATGTGTTTTTCTATATAAACACCTCATACCCACCGTTAGGTTTTTAAGAATCATCTCCCAGCCTTTAGGTTGTTCCTGGAGAAGCTGTCGCCTCTCTTAGGCTTCCTCAAGCCTTGGTGTTATATCTCACTATCAATGCTTGAGGATGTAACATAATCCAAGGTAATGCTACACCCTTTAATGGTGATATGTATTCTCATCCATGTTTCTAGTAGATTTCCTTAGGATTTATATTATGTATCTTGCCTAGCTATTGCATACTTTTACTTTTATTAGTTCTTGCACTCATAGCATGTAGGTTAAGAAATCCCTTATAGCAATCGTAGGTTTTGAGACTTATGTTAGTTTCACCATTCTAGGCTCGGTTGTTATTACCGTATAGTAAATTGAGACCGTGTGACTTGTGATAGTCTCACACTCTTGCCTCTCGGCTAAGTAGTTCCGGAGAAGCCTCCGATGTTACCACCCTTCGGTGTTAGGATCGGTAACTAGACCACACTTGGAGTTATGACCATAGATGTCCTTGCCCTCACTGTAGTCAGGAGATCATCTTTGGCCATCATCATTTTTGTCATCATTCCCACCACCTTCCACTTGTACAGTGCTTGAACGCACACTTGGCCGAGGTATCTTGGAGCCCTCTTTGATAGGGAGACCACGACTACAACCTTTGGACCGCATGTTAATGCGACCTCTATTTGGATTGGGTATGGAGATACTCATAGAACGTGATAGGGGGAGCTGTCGCGACTTTGGAGTCAAGAAGGGGCTCGGGGCTGTGCTTTCAAGTTTAGAGAATAGGTTTTCTGCTGGGAGTTACGAGTGTTTCGTAGTTATTCTATCTCGTAAATCTTTTGGCTTATGGTGCATAGATTCCACCGTGTGTCGGTGCCGTGGTTCTCATCCCAGCGAGCTTTCCTAGAGTTTCCACGTATATCGTGCGTTCCTTATGGTTGTTGGATGAGTATACCCTTTTACAGCTTTATACCGATGTTGTAATTATTAAATTTAACTCGTTATCGTGTTAAGTGAGATAATTAATTATTAAAATTGAAATATTTTAATTTATCAGCTCCTAAACTATCCACCCCCACTCCCCCCGTATAGGTTAGTTTATCGGTTCGGAGTAGTACATTCATCCGTAACTAATTAACAGGGGTCGATCTGTTACATACCATGTATTCTATGCACTACACGCGAAGGTGCACATGCACCTATAAATGCCTTGAACGCTCGAGCGGCATCGAGCAGCTTCGAGCGGTAAAATTTAATTTATGCCTTTCTCGATAAGCTGAGAGTTAAGATATTGAAATGCCTGAAGAGCGCTCATAGTGCGCTCGAGCTTCCCTGTTCAATGTCTTATGTCCTCTTTGCCAAGAGTTGGGTTTTCCAGGCACCCGTAGCACGCCCGTAGAGCCCTCGAGCTCAGCGTTGAAACCCTATTCACTCTCATTCGCGCGGGTAGAAAAAGCATGCAATCATTAACTATGCTCGAAGAGTGTACGAATACCTTATGGTTCCTACGGCACGCTCATAGAGTGTTCAAGCGCCGATGTATTTTTTTATTTAAACACTTCATACTGCCGCTTGGTCTTTTTGAGGGACCTCTCCCAGCCACTTGGTTGTTCCTGAAGAAGCTTCTGCTTCTGCCTTGGCTTCCTCAAGCCTTAGGTATTTCATTCCACATCAATGCTTCAAGATCCATCCCAAACCCAAGGTATTACATCTTCCTCTTCTTATTAAGGTTGTATGTATCTCTATCTATGTTTTTTGTGGATCTCCTTAGGTCTCATGTGATGCATCTAGCATAGCTATTACATGTCTTTACTTTCATTAGTCTTGCATTCATAGCATGTTGTTTGAGGAACCCCTTCGCAGCTACATTAGGTTTTCAGACTTATGTTAGCTCACCATCCTAATTTTAGTTGTGTTGTCGTTTAGTAACTTGAGACCATGTGACTTGTGATAGTCTCATACTCTTGCCTCACGGCAAAGAGGCTCCAGAGAATCCTCTGATGTTACCACCCTCATGTGTGCCGTAGTTCTTACCCTTTTTTAGGATGGTTAACTAGACCACACTTGGAGTATAACCATAGATGCCCTTGTCTTCATGGTCATTAGATATCCATATTTTGTTATCATTATTATTTTCATCATTCCCACTACTTCCACTGCATTGTGCTTGGATGTAAACATCTGGTCGAGGAAACTCGGAGCCCCCTTTGATATGGAGATTGGCACCAGTTCCTGAGGACCGCATGCTGCACATGAGCTCCGTTCGTAGTGAGTATGGGGTTGCTCATAGAACATTGGAGGGGAAGTTGCGCGACTATGGGTTCAAGAATAGGCTTGAAGCTTAGCTTTTACGTTAGAGGATAGGTGTCGCTGTTTATGTAATAGGTTTAATTCCGAGTCTGTCTATCTGTAAACCTTTTAATTTATAGTGCACAATATCCATCAGGTACTGGTGCCATGGTTTTCATCCCGGGGAGCTTTCCTAGTGTTTCACGTATATCATATGTTCTCTATGGTTAGATGTTTACATCTTTTTACAGCTTTAGGTTGATGTTAATTTTATTAACCTTTACTTACTATCATGTTAGGTTAGAAAATTAGTAATATAAATTAATTTTTAATTTATCGGCTTCTAACCTATTCACCACCCTCTAGGTTAGTTATTTCAGTTCGCAGTACTACTTTCAGCTGGCAAGCGCCATTCGGATAAACTCGGGTTACCATATATGAGACTTCCCATCGGGATTACAATTTGCCCGGGAACAAACACAGCTTTTTATTGAACAGCCAAATTTTTTTGATGAGGCTAGAATGGTTTTCGATATATGTGTTAACATGAAAAGCATTCATTTAAACATTATAAATACGGGCACTATCATAAGCGTCATCGTGTAGTTTTTCTAGCTCGCTGAGCTGAAGTCTCCGGTGGTCCCCGAAGTTTGACCTATCAATGTCAAATTTCTCTATAGCCCAATATGCATGGTACATAATTTCTACATGTAGATGACATGGTTTACCAAAGACTAAGTGATATGGAGATATGCCAATGGGTGTTTTGTACACGGTCCTATACACCCAAAGAGCGTCATCTAATCTTTCGAGCCAGTCTTTATGATCTGAACCGACAATTTTAGTCAATATGTTCTTTATTACCCTTTTTTATACTTCGACTTGGCCACTGGTTTGTGGATGATATAGAGTGACTACCTTATAAGAGATTAAGTAGCGTCGAAGTAAGGTCGTAAAATTATTATTCATAAAATGCATTCCGTCGTCGTTGATGATTACTCGAGGAAACCCAAATTGAGAGAATATATTGCTTTCATGGAACTTGATCACAACCTTGTGATCATTCAAGTTGGTAGCTAGGGATTTGACCCATTTTGATACGTAATCCACCCCAACGAGTATATACTCGAAGCTGAAGGATGATGGAAACGATCCCATGAAATCAATGCCCCACAAGACAAAAATTTTGACTATCATAATTGGGTTTAAGGGCATCATGTCTTTGGTGGAGATCATGTGGATCTATTGACAACATAGGTAGCGACGGAAAAAATAATTTGCATCCTTAAAAATGCAAGGCAAGAAGAAACTACTTTGTAGAACTTTGGTGGATGTCTTCTTTCCATTAACATGTCCATTACAGGCAAGCGAATGATAGAACTTCAAGATGCCCCTCACTTCTGTTTCTGGGGTGCAACGTCTAATGACTTGATCGGAATAGTACTTAAAAAGCTTAGGTTCTTCCCAAAATTAGTATTTGACATGAGAGAAGAACCGGTCATTTTGTTATTTTGACCAATATGAAGGTGTGTGACCTACCACCAGATAATTGACAATATTTGTTTACAATGGTGGTTATAGCTCCCTTTTATGTCCACTACTGTCCAGTCTATAGCTCCCTTATGAATTTTCAACAAATCGACCAGTTGTTGTTCTTGGTCGGATGAAAGATCTTACTATATGATGACCGGAATGGTGCTGTTAGGACCTAAAAAGGTAAACTTAAGTGAAGTCTGAAGTGGTTTTAGATCAAGTGAAGATGAGGCATATATGGAAGGTAGGGCATAAATAGAAGAAAGCGGGGGCAGGTCTTCAAAATCAGATAACCACGACGGTGTCTTTAGGTAACTGGTCGTTTTTAGCTCATCTTGGGATTTGGTAATGGTAGGATCAAACTCGAGGATGACTTCCCTAAAGTAAGCCAGATATGACTCTAAGGGGTCATCCGTGAATATTACAGAATTGGCTCGTTGGGTTGCCCCATCAATTTCATCGACCACGAAACAATCGACTTGCATCGATGGTTGATGCGAGGCATGAAATACATTAAGGAGGAGCTTCATATTCTCGAATGAAACATTGATTGCCCTAGTTTAGAAATTGATGCACACGTTTACTATAGCAAAAAAGGGGCATCTATGTATTACGGGAGTTTGCCTCATTGTGTTTAGATCTAGCTCGGTGTCTAACACAATGAAATCAACATGGAATAGGAACTTATCCACTTTGACAAGTACATCCTTCATGATTCCACATGGAATTTTTACTTACTTATCAGCCAACAAGAGGCTGGCAGGCATCAGTTTACGCTCATCGAGACCGGATTACTCGTAAACTAAATATGGGAGGAGATTCATGCAAGCACCTAAGTACAAGAGTGCTTGGTTGATTTGGTGATCATCGATGACACATGAGATAGTGGGTATCCCTGGGTCTTTCAACTTTAGGACGAAGTCATAGCTTATGATAGAACTGACGTGCTCAGTTTTTTTTGAGAAACTGAGTGCATAAGTCTTGTGGTCACTCATTTTTTTTGAGAAACTGACGTGCTCAGTTAGAAGCACTTTCTTGTGGTCACTCATTTTTATCCTATGCTTCTGAGTGCATAAGTCTTTTAAGAACACTGTGTAGGAGGGTACCTAATTAATTGCATCAAGAAGGGATAAGTTAATTTTGACATTCTGGAAAAGTTCAAGCACATAATTCATTGGAGGCCATTTTATTTTGTAATGATGCTGGCTTGTTAAGACATGTTGGAAACGGTGCCCTCAAGTCTTGTGGAGGAATAGGAGGGGTCATCGCTGACTCCATGAATGGATTGATCGGTGGGATTTGTATAGCATCAGACACTTTTAGAGTGCATACTAGCTAACGGGTCTCGGAGTCATCTGATGGTTGCTCGACTATAAATTGGTTCGATTGAGATGGGTGTGTTTCTAACTCTTAGCCATTCCTAAGGGCCAAAACAACTTGAGCGTACTCGTGATATACACCACTGCTTCTCAGGATACTATCTACTACATATTGGCCATTTAGAATTGTGATAAGTAGACCAGGCTCTTTGTTGTCCTCTTGATGGTTAATCATTACAGCTATCTGTCATACTTGTGTCTCTAACATGGCTACGGATTGAGGGTGAGAATTTGAAAGTTGAGTTTTCATGTCTAAGTCCTTTAATGCTTTAAGAACTGTTTCCTCAAAGCTTGAGGCTCGAGGGGTTGGGACATGTACTTGCTGTTGTAAGGGATGGTAGGCCGGTTGATTATATGTATTGTTATATGGAGGCATAGGTTATTGGTTAGGTTTGTGTATAGCTATTGGTTGCTGATTTTGCTAGCTAATGTTTGGATGATTCCTCCACCTGGGGTTATAGGTGTTGTAATACGGGTCACTATCAAGTCTGAGAAGTTTTTGTGCGATATTTACATGCTCCTAATCTAAAGCTGGGAATTGATCGGCCTAAAAATGTTCCTGACATAATACGCCAGGTTGGCACACAATGCACAGACGTCCTACATAACTAGTGGGGGTGGCTGGCAATAAGGAGGCCAATTTTAAACAACTGATCAAGCTTTCGAGTTAAGGATTTTACTTTGTTGGTGAGATCAATGTTTTGGTTCACCTCGTAAATTCCTTGTGTCTTTTGGGCTATGGACCTATCAGTGCACGACACTGAAACCTGGTGCTGTGATCTTTCGCTAAAACTTTTCTAGCTGAGCCCATGCTTTAGTCTCGTTGTTCATCATAAATGCACAGCCACATGAGGCGTCAACGTATTGACGATGCTGACGTAGCAATCCTTCATAGAAGTTTTTCACAAGTTTCCACTTTGGTTCTTGATGGTGCGGACAGCTTCCGATAAGGTTCTTGAGGCGTTACCAGGTTTCATGCAATGTCTCGCCATCTTGTTGAGTAAAACGCGTGATAGCGCGATGGATCTTGTTGGTATTACCTATTATGAAGAATTTTCTATGGAATTCTTGTTGATGTTTGTCCCAAGAAGTTATAGTATTGGGTTTGAGAGAGTTGAGCCAAAGTTTGGCTTTGTTTTAGAGGAAAACGATAATAACTTCATATGTAAGGTATCCTCACAGGTTGTTTAGCCTCATAGTCAAACATATTTCAAGAAGCTCGTTAAGATATTTGTATGGATCATTAGCATTGTGACCGAGAAATAATGGAAGCATCTGAAAGACATTTGGTCCAATCTCGTATGTGTCGGCCCAGCCCCAATATTGGGTGGCTCTAAACTGGTGGGGGATTCGTAAGCTACTTTCAACTGTTCGTCTCTTTGATAGGACTGATTATCTTGATGATTTTCAACCTGATTGCCATGTGCTTTAGTAGCGTGAATGTCAGCTATGGTCAGTGTTAGACGAGTTACGGGTGATCGGGGAAAAAGGGTTGAGTTTAAAGTTGCTCGATTATGCCTAAAAGTTTGCTCGATTTC
>JAULLF010158837.1:0-12350 GCA_035668175.1 Sarracenia flava
AAGTATCGAAGATTTCTATTCTTCTTCCCCTGAGTGATATAGGATATGCATGATTGGTACCAATTTAAAAGATCGTGATACACAAATTTGAACAAAATCTCCTCCTTTATAACAGAATTGTTGGCCCCTTTTGAAGATTTTGAAAGTATTGTTGCACATGCACACAAATTAAGGAAATAGAAATATTTTATTTCCTTTTGTAAGCCGAGTAAATTTCAAGAGGCATGTATTGGACCAAACGATTTTCTAAGACAGTGCCTTTTGTACTCAAAAAGTGTATCATTTGTTAAAAAAAATTCTTTTGGGATATGCATAAGATATATCAATATAGAGGATTTCTTCTATGTCTTTTAACTAGCAGGAGGTTCAAAATAGAACAATCAATCCTTTTTCTTTCTAAATGAGGCAAGCATGCAAGCAAGACAAAAATTCTAAAGAGTCATAAGTTATATTTATCTTTTATCTTGATTTCTCCTTTTGAAAACATGAAATAGTTAAAAGAGGAGAATCAAGCATTTAAAGCATGCATTTGAGAGGTAGGGATAATCCCTTATCATCAAGAGAGATATACATTGCTCATGAGATATCAAAGTTATGACTAAAGTCATTGAAATCATATTTTGAAATGAAAAAACTATAGTCAGAGCGGATCTACGAGTATTTCACCAAAAAGGAATTTATAGAAAGAATTATATCTGTGAAATAACCCGATTATGGGCCGTCATTACGCTATAGGTTTTATGAGTAGAAATTGAATATGATACCAATAGGAAATCAATCATAAGATTTTTATCATGTTCAATGTTATCTTCTTGATTCAAAACAATTTAGGCTACAATGACAAAAGTAATCTAATATGTTCAAAACATGTAACATATGGATGCATACTCACATATAAATATTTAATCAAGAAAAACAAGAGAGTGATGCATCAAGAAGGTGTGATCACTTTTGGAAATGTATGTTGTGTTCAATATCATGTTTAAAAATGATTTAACATTTAAGCAAACAACATAAACATTTATATTCAAAGAAAAACATTCAATGGATATGCAAACTGATCATGTTGGTAAAAGAATACGACCCTGATATCAAATAATATTTATGATATCAGTTTAGGAAGGAGATATGTTGTAAATGATATTTCGACATATGCAAGAAAATGACATAATCAAACAGATCATAGCATATAAGAAAGAGTGTTCACACTCCCTGTAGTACAAGCAATACTGAGATGTGCAACAACATAAACCAGTTTGAGCACAAAAATGCAAAAAAATATCAAACATAGTGTTATCTACTCATTTATGCACATATAACATATCATCATGCATGCATTTGATGAAAAGATGATATAAACGATCCTAGCTTTTATCTAAAACAAAAAGCATCCAGATGACTTTTAGTCTAGCCACGGATACAAAAATCTTATTATGATCAATGCCATCTTTTAGACTTAGAACTAAGGTTTAAAAGTCTAGTTTTATCATCAGGAACATGAGAAGATGATGTATATTACAAATACATTTGAGCAAGGCTACATGTTCAAAACACATGATACTAAGAATAATCTCATGCTGTCATTTTGATTTAAGCACTAGACCTTCAATATTCCATATGCTAAGCAATTTTTATCATGAAGCATATAACACATAGAGTAAAAATCATGTGAGAGAATGTAGAATGGATAACAGTAAGTTTCATCTCTCATTTTCATTGCAATTCAATAAAACAAATGATGTTTTTGAAATAAGCATGCTTACATATATTGAATTATGCAATAAGGATTATGTGAGAATTGAAGGTAAAAGCTTGATATAGTTTCATGAATAAGGAATGAGAGCATGAGCCTAGAACAGGTTTATTTTTCCTTATGTCATTAACAAGATAATCATGTAAAGTATTGACATATAGGTAGTCATGCATTTCATGAAAAGAGACAAGCATGTAAAATTCATGGAATCTATATGTATTTTGCATGAGTTGGTCACATCAAGTATATCAGTAGATATAATGATTCTTTATGCTCAATACTGATTGAAGGACTTGTAAGGGAACATGTATGCAATGCCAAAAAAAAATTAAACCTTTAGACAATATGCATAAAGGTGTTGACCTCTTTTTCAAAGGATGTTGACACTTTTCCATATTAGCAAAAATGCACACAATGAAGGAATGCATATTGAGACAAAACAAACAAAGAATTAAGTATGAGTTTCATAGAAATGTTTGTTTCAACAGAAATTTTCTCTTTGTTAATCAACTAATCAAGTCATGTATCCAAGCAAAAATTTATCGTTTTAAGAACACATTTCTCATGGATCATAAAGCATGATTGTGAGGATGAGAATAGCATACTTAAAGCATATAGAAAATCAATAAGGATAATGAAGATAGACATGATGTTATGTCAAACACATGTAGCATCAAGAATATCTCAAGGATATGCATAGAGATATGAGAGATATGAAATAAAAAGCTTGAAATCAATGGGAAAAAGCAATTTAAGACAAGTGTTTCAACATATATGCAATTAAGCTTATGTGAGGGATGATAAGCATACTCCATATAAGATTAAGACATGAGGCTCACATGGAAGTCAGATATCAATGAGTATGGGAGCATGACACGTATTGTGAATTTATCATGAGTAAGATTGCAAGATATAACATGTGAAGGTATGAAGAATTATGCATCCAATCTTGACAAAAATTTATATGCATGGTAGTATAGATGTCATGAAGTACACTGCATATATCATAAGAATTATGTCAGAGGATATGGAATAAATAGACACACTAGCGTCTCTTTCTTTTTCTCATAATAATTCAATAATCATACAATGATATGAAATCGATCATGCACCCAAAAAGGATTAAGCACATAAGCATTAGCATTTGGCATGTGAGAACTCTCGGCACAAAAGAAAATTTCAATTAATATTAGCTTGATTGAAAAGATTTAGGCTAATCAATAATCATTAGCAATCAAAACAAATGCATAGTATACTTTCACATATTTAAAATATGCAACAAATATTATGTTGAAGATTTGAGAAATTTTTTCCAAGTTGGTCAATTATAAATATGTTAATGATATGATATAAGTTTCCTAGATTAGAGATATGCATTCCTAAATTACAGCCTACCAATTATAGATTATGGCTATATATATCAATTATATTGTAAAGAAAAGAACGAATGAAAAATACCCAGTTTTTCTCTTGGTATCAGAGCCAAACACCGATCCAGTATTGCCTCTCCATCCCCTCTCTTCATTGCACAAAGGTTTATACCCTATCACCGAATCCTGGTTTGAACCTTCGTGGTTCGAACCCTTGTATCACAGAATCCTCTGTTTCTCTCATAGTGGTGTATCACCTAAACCCTTCTTCTCCAAAACCCCGAACTCCAAAAAAATAAAACCCTTCTTCAGCCATACTGTTGCTGCGATATTGGTAGTCTCTGCCGGATTCACAGCCTTCTTCAGCCTTCTCCGGCGGCCCAGCACCGAATTCCATCCTTGCTCTGCGAAACCTATTTTTACCGAAACCAAATCCCCGAAAAGAACCCAGCGAATTTCTCCTCGCCGAAAATTACCAGCGACCATCGAATTTCTCATCATCGACAATCATTGAATCGTTGTTCGGCATCAGCTCCAGCGCCGTCGGCTCCGCCGCTTCGTCCAGATACTGCACATTTACAGCCATTGTGGCTGGTTTCTCATTCGCGCCAAAAAATCCCAAACCTCAGTTTCCTTCTCCAAATGAAAGCCACACTTACCAGAAAAAAACAAAAACAAAAAAAAAATTCTAATATTGGTATTGCATATGGGAACGGCTTCTCTGCCGTTTCTCAACCCAACAGCACCGTGCTATTGTGTGTTTTTTTTTTAATTTTTTTATGATATGATTCGTTCATTAAGTATGGATTATCGAGTTTGATATCCATGTAAAAATTCAGGTTAATCCAATATCAATAACTATTTGATACAATAACATTTGCTTAATAATTTTTTAAAAATTCAGAGTTCGAATCCTGTGTGGTCGACAGCTATTTTTTAAGCATATGTTATAGTATCAAATAGTTATTGATATTGGATTAATCTGAATTTTTACATGGATATCAAACGCGATGATCTATACTTAATGAACGAATCATATCATAAAAAAATTAAAAAAAATTAAAAAAAAAGCCCAACAACACGGTGCTGTTGGGTGGCCAAACGGCAGACAAGCCGTTTCATATTTTTATGGTTAGATTCGTTCATTATGCGTAAGTTATCGAGTTTAATATCTATATAAAAATTTAGATTAATTTAATATCTTTAAGTATCTTATAGAATAGTATTTGTTAACACACAGTGCTGTTGACATCACACAATCTCTGCTTTAATTTGTTAAAAAAATTAAACAAATGTTATTGCATCAAATAGATAACGGTATTGGATTATCTTAAATTTTGACATATATATCAAACACGATGAGTTTTACATAATAAACGAATCTGATAATAAAAATATAATAAAAAAATTAAAACAAATGAACCAACAGGTCCCGCCCAACCGGCTTTCTTAGTTTGAGCACAATTGGCAACTAACTTAGCTAACTTTTTAATTTTTTGTGTTTTTAGTCCAAAAAAATTAAATTAGATTTAAAGCAGATTGTTTGTAACTTAAATTTTAAGTTATCTTTTTAAAAATTGATTGTTTGGGTAAAGAAATAGTTTTTTATTTTTTGTTCAAAATAGATAATTTTATCTTTTTATATATTTTATATTAATTATTATATATAATTGGTAATGGTAGAAAATAAGTTATGAATAAAAGATATTATGTTTTAAAAGTGATTGGAGTTTGAATAAAATATTTTAAAAACTTATTATTTTTTTTACGTTTTTAACAAACAAATAAATTTTGTTTTATACTGTTTTTAATAAAATAAAAAAAAACTAGGTCCAGGCTTGTTAAGAATTTCTATTGTGAGATATTATTATAGAAAAAGCAATAATTATATTGTATTATTTTAAGATAAAGAAAATTATATCAAGAATTTCTATTATCCACCTTTCATTAACCATGGTTAACTTTTTTTTTTTTTTTTTTAAGTAAAGAGAAAAAGAATTCAACAACTAAAAAAAGGTAAACTGGTAAGTTGTCTTTGAACAAACGGTGTAAGTGTTACCCTTGAAAATGAAATGTTAGAAGTTCAAGCATTATTAAAACAATATGTGGGAATAATGTAGTCATGAGTATTTGTCGTTCAAAAAAAAATCTATTATACAAGGCACAAAAATGTGATGTGACGTTTGTCTATTTTTGATCCTACGGTCGTGCGTCTCTCCCTCTTCTTCATCCAACGGTTCGCAACCAGAGGGTTTCACGGTTAGCAACCAGGTCGTGTGTCTCTCCCCTCTACCCTTCCCCCCACGACGACAACAGAAGAAGCACCGAAGCCTGTCCTCACCCTCAACCTGCCGTCCAGCTTCCATCTATGGCGCGTCACCCCTCAGACCACCGGTGGTACACCCAGACTTCCAGCAAATCCACAGTACGACGTCGAAGTGCTCAAGATGTTCGGAGAAGGCCCAAGCTCACCGACGCCGATCCATCTCAGCGTCGTCGCACCCCACCTCCGTCGCCAACCACGATACCGTCATCAATTGATTTGTCATTTGCGATTTTATTGTTGATTTGCGATTTACGATCTCATAGATGATTGCGATCTTTGATTTTAGGGTTCCAATTTGCGATTTGCGATTTACGATCTGATAGTTGATTGCGATGTCTGATTTTAGGGTTCCGATTTTCGATTTCGATCTTATAGTTGATTTCTGATTTTTGATTTTAGGGTTCTGATATCTGTTGCTTCTTAGTAATCCAACGGGGAGGAGACAATCGGGGAGGAGACGGAGAGAGGAGGGAGTTTCATCCCTCATGGCCGACCACCATTCTCGCGCTAACAGGCCATCATCGAAGTCGATCCATCTCCGCCAGAGCACCGCGCCTCCATTCTCGCACTAACAGGCCATCATTGTCGGAGCATCTCTGCTCGGTAAGCCTTACATCTCTCTCCCTTTCTCTGCTCGGTAAGCCCTACATCTCTATTGCTTCCCTGTCGGTCACCTTCGATTTTCCCCTCCATCCCCAATCTGATTTTTCCCTACTCTTCAAAGCAACGTAAAGATGAGGTTTTCCGCGCAATCGCATTTGAAGTTTCATTTTATTGGGATTTTGATTTAGTTCGTGAACTTTGGTGTATGTATTTTTTTTTACAGGTTTTCGATTTACTTCGTGAATTTTGGTGTATGTATTTTTTTTTACAGGTTTCAAAAGTTCAATTCGTGTATTTTTTTGGTCGGTGCCTCTCTCATCCCTCTCCATCTTCTCTCAGAACTCAATCATCACTGTCTTCTGGTAACTGGTAATGTGATTTTCTTGGCAACTGGTAATGTGATTTTGGTTGATTCTTGGTTATGAATTATTTTGTACGCATTTCTTTCATCTGGGTTTTTGAGATTCTTTTTTTTTTCTCCCTTGAATTTGCATACAAGGTGAAAGCATGGAATAAAAAAGGTTGGTGGCCAAGCTTTAGAGTTTGCACCAAAAGGCAACACCACCACCATTTATGATTTCATTGATGCTAATTTTTTTGCCTTTTAGATCTCTTTCATTTGAATGTTTTATATTTTAGCTCAAGAATTGCATTTTCTTTGTATGGATTCTCGGATTATAACTTAAAAGTTTTAAATTACCATCAATTAGTATATTATTATTAACATGCAGTTGTTCAATCTTGCAGGATGGGTCTAGCAATTCAGTTGGATTGAATAAAGTATATTTTGCACACCCGGTTGCGACTTAAGGTAAAAATATGTAATTGGATGTAATTGTTTTAAATATTTGTCATATTCTTCACTTTTAGCACTACACGAGGTGATGTTAAAGATTGTGAGGTTATTAAATTGCGTATGAATTCTCTTATTAGTATGAAATTCTCTTTTTAATCTGGAAATGGGAAATAGAATTTATTGTGCACGGTTGTTATTATCCATTTTTTTACAAATGATTTTAAAAGATATCACTATGACATCTTTGTTTTACACATTTTGAATGAAAGGTAAAATTTTGAATTTCGAATGAAAGGTAAAATTTTCTCATCAAGAGCTGAAGTTATTTATTGTAGCTGCTATCTAAAAAGCTGGCATTAGGGATTTCAATTTGGAATTTATGTACTGATTAAGAGAATTGCTTAGTTTGTTTTGGATACAAGTATCGGGAGAAATTGTATTTTTCTACAAGTATCTACAAAATATTTCACCTGGTTATTTTTCTGTTTTTTTTTTGTTTGAAGAAATTGAATTTGTCTATTGTTTTCTTAAAAGGGTTTCTGTAGAAAAGCTGAAAGTGAGTGAAATTTGAGTTTTGTCTCAGCTTGATCTGGATTTGTTTTAATTTAACAATATGAAGATTGGTTGTTTTTGCCCCTTTTATTTTTACACATGGGTTCTAGCTTTTGATTTGTATTTTCATACTTTTTTTTTCGTTATAGTCTCATAATATTGCAGTAGGCTTTTCATACTGTTTTATAGTCGAGCTACTGCTGGTCTGATATTTTACAGCTTGCTGATATATATATTTGTACTGGAAGTTCTATACCATTTCATGGCGGGGAAGTTAGTTTTGAGTTTTTGCCTTCGGGTTTAAGGGGAAGTTCTATACCAATGGAGAGTTTAGCATGCTTTCGTTCTTATATTTGTTCAATTTTGAATTGCTTTTTTTGTTCAATTTTGAGTTTTAGCTTTCAGAAGTTCTTATATTTGTTCAATTTTGAATTTCTTTTTTTGTGATATTGTTGAAATTGATTTTTTCTATTTTCGTTCAGCTGTGCAATTTTGAAGTTCTTATTTTTGAGTTTCTGTGACATGTATCTTTTAGTGGGGTGTGGGAGTGAAATTGATGGTATAATGATGATTGTTTTGCATGCGGCATCAATGGAGTGGGAAGAGGACGACGGCGGAGTTGTTGCTCATGGATAAAACGACTTAGTAGAAATAGAGGCATGTGAGTGAGAATAGGGAGTCATGATAATTAATTGAATATAGGCATTTAATTTTTTTTATTTGTTTTCCCGATTGACCCTTCACTGCCCTCTTCGCCATATTGGGTTCATGAAATAGATCGAATTGATTCTGGTTTCTTTTAATTTGTTTGGTTTGATCAATTTTTAATTATTATTATTCAAATTTGAAAACACAGTCAAACACAAAAAAATCCTTACTTACCTACACCAAAATGAGTTTGCTTTTAGGACCTACCAATTTTTTTTATTTCTCTTTTTAAACCCACCAAAAAATGGGTTTGATATTTTGATGCTGTAATAAAAAATCAAGTCAATTATATGTTCTCTGTTTTGTTCCAATTTAGCAATCTTGCTTTGGTCTTTTCTTGCATATGTTATTTAGTTGTTTTTATTTCTGTTATTAAATTTGTAAATTCGGCTAACTTTCTATCGTTCACAGGAATTTGTTTACTTGAATATGCGGAACAACTTGAAAGCTTTCTGTTACAGTTTTGTTTTTATGCCTCCTTGCAACTGAAAATTCTTCACGGGGCTAAGGAAAATTTGGTCAAGCTTCTCCCTGGTAAGAACAAGAAATTTAGCTTCAAGTTTGTTGGCAGCTTGGGTCTGAGAAGCCTCCCATCCCATAGTGCTTTGGAGTTCTTCTCTTTTGTTATCTTTTGTAATTTTCTCGGGAATACCCATTGTAAACATGTTTTTTCTTTTTTTTATATTACATTCAATTACCCAAAATAGTGAAAAAGAAATTATCATGGTAGAAAGTTTGAACGAATAATTGTTAGTGATCTTTCTCTCTTGCATGCTTATTGATAATAATGGTATGCTGTTAATATGAGATATAGATAGTTAGTTTAATATTTGGGGTTGTTTGAATCATGATTTTATGATCTTTTTTCTTTTACCTAATGATCAAAAACTAATTAGGCTTTTTAATTTATTGATTTCTTTTCTTTAGTTTATTTTCGGATAGTCCAAATTAAGGGAAATTTTGCCGAAATTTTTCAAAAATCGTTGAGCTATAATATTTTCTAGAAGTTTTGAAATTAACTAAAGTTTTTTATTTTCAGGCTATAAAAAGGTTATTTGATATTCAAAGAGAATGTTTTTAACTAAATCTATTGGTTTATCGGCTTGAGTTTTGGTTTTTAAGGTTTATTATATTTTATTTTAATGTTTTGGGTTTCAGGGCGTTACACATTCATAGTGCCTTTACGTTTGGGTTTTTGGGTTCTGTTTGAATTTTTGTCTTTTGGGTTCTGTTTGATTATTTTGCATTAATTACTTATATTTGCTTTTTAGTTAACGTGTATCTATCTTTATGTTGTTGTTTTTAATTGACTTATCACAATTGATTTCTAAAGGTATTTGGTATCAAAAACAATATTTCAAGTGCCTTTAGGCACGTGCACGGGTATACCCTATGTCTACATACAACAATTTGAATCCGAATACTTTATTTACTTATTTACCCAAAAATTACTTTCTTTACTTTCTTCAAAATACATCAAAAACACAAAAGGGGAGGGGAAAAAAACGATCCGGAGAGGGTATGTACCGCCAGTTGCTGCCGTGAGCGACGCCAGCCCCATCACCGCGCGTCGCGCGCCGCCGAACCTCCGCCCATCGTCGTCTCCCCACCGTCGGCCACCGACGTCGGCGTCACCATCCCCGATCACCGGTCAGTCTCCGCCGCCGACACCATTGCAGGTCTCCTATCTCTCTCTCTAATGTTTTGGGCTTCTCCTCTTAAACTTGGACTGTAACCGTTGAAGAGAATTAATCATGGCTGAAATTAAATACTTTTCTCCCCTATGCTCGATCCAAAGTCATGTATGGAATTGTGGTGTTTTACTGTGGTTTCTTTCTGTTAAATTGTTATGAGATGCTTCTGATAAATTTTTGGGAATTAATCCATCCATAAGGTTTGGGCAAGAAAATGCACTCAATCAGGATGATGAAGAGGTTTTACAATTTTTTTTTTTGGTTTTTTGAAATCTTTGCAATCTGAGTTCCCATACGCATGTGGGGCAATCGAAGGAATTTCCCGATTATGTGCTTATGTAATTATATTACATAAGTATGTAATATAACCAATGGTAAGTGCCTCAATTTTCCCTGATCATTGAATACATCAATATTCAATGGTCAATTAACAAGTTATGTATCAGTGATACATACCTGTGTATTAGTGATACATACTTATAAACAATTATATATAGTTATGTATTAGTGTCACATACTTGTGTATCAGTGATACATACTTATAAACAATTATATATATTTAATGTATCACTAATACATACTTGTGTATCAGTGATACATGCTTATAAACAATAATACATACTTAATGTATCAGTGATACATACTTATTAACAATGATACATATTTATTAGTGATACATACTTGTGTATCAGTGTTACATACTTACAAACTGTGATACATATACGTATCTATGGTTATTCCAAATTTTGACACAATAGTTCTAAATTCTAATAACCGAACTGTAACCTTCAATCTTTAATCGTCAATATTCAATGATATATCAATATTCAATGGTCTATCAACATTCAATGATCAAATAGTCTGTGATCCAATGATCTAATAACCGAACTGTAACCTTCAATTGTCAGTGATCAAATACCGATTGCGATATCAATGATGTATTAATATTTAGTCTTCAATCTTCAGTGATCAAATACTGATTACGATATCAATGATGATCAAATAGCTCGTCTGTGATCCAACAATAACTGAACTGTAACTTTCAATCTTCAATCACCAGAGATCAAATACCGATTGCGATATCAATAATGTATCAATATTCAGTCGTAATCTCCTTAATTGATCATATCAGTTGATGATAGAAGATAGAGTCAATTTCTAAATTTCCTTAATTCGCGTACTTTGTTTTTGGAATATATCTATCAGTAAATTGGCCAATTGAATTAGAGGGTAAAGTTGTCATTAAAAAATATTATATTATGCTGGAAGACTAAATCTACTAAAAAAATTCTGTTAGGACTAAATCTAATATGAGGTTCAAAAAAAGAACTATTCCCCAAATAATCCTAATTTTTTTAATACTTTTCTCAGTTGGATTAAAAAATAAAAATAAAATAATTTAACGTTTTATTTAAGGAAAACATACAAACTATTTTATAGAACAAGAATATAACTTTATTTTCCTTAAAAAAAAAACTACTTCTTGGTAAAGATTGCGTGTACTTTTTTCCCCCTTGCCTACACTCTCTTCGTTCTGTCCGCATTGCAAACCCTATTAAAACCCTCCAATTCTCAACTGCAGGAGCTTCCATTTCCAAAACCGCCATTAGCAAATTGAGGGAAAATGAACTCTTTTACCAACGACGAAGAAGATGAAGGCGAGGTTTTCCTAGATGAAAGCGATATCATCCATGAAATCCCGGTTGACGACGAAGGTCCTCCCCTTCTTCCTCATTCAAATATGCTCATATATATATATTGTTATGTATCATAATTGATTTCTCTCTTATTGGTTGCAGATCTTCCTGACGCAGATGACGAAGCAGGATCTGATGACGCCGATTCATTTGGTTTCCAATTCGTTCTTCTTCTTCTTCTTTTCCCCATTTATTTATTAATTTCTCTATTCATCTTTTCTCTTCTTTAATTTTTTTTCTCATTGCTTTCTTTAAACTATATCGTAATGGATTAATTCTCCGTGCAACATGTCTATTGAATAGTTTTTTTTTTTTTGGCTAATTTAGTATACTTTTTGTTCTGTGGTTTCAGAAGAAGTTGATGATTCCATCCACATATTTACGGGTCATACTGGTAAGGTTTCAAGTTTGGTTCTTTATGTGATACAGTTTGTAGAGAATGTTTCTGAGGATTTACGATCTTTGCTAGTACGCTCAACTATCCTTGTACGTAGGTTGATTCTTCAGTGTGGCTTCTTCCTATTTTTTGCACATGTACCACATGTTAGAGGGTCTAGCCGGAGGACTTCTTTGGTAAGGTTCTCAGGTGTGAGAGTGAGATGGGAGAATTTTAGAGAGAGAAAGTCTAAAGAAAATTTAGCAGAGCTTTTGCTTTGTATTTTTGGCTTACCTTTTGATTTGGCTGGCACTTTTATTTATAGGTGTAAAATTACTTGACTTTTTTGTGGGTTCGACCTGACCCGGGCTAGTCCCCATACACTCCCTAATCCTTTCGGATACTTGAGTATATGATTGACCGTAGTCAACATTGCTCCCTCTGTATATGCGGTTGAATACAGAAAATTGGCATA
>JAULLF010161019.1:0-12342 GCA_035668175.1 Sarracenia flava
ACATACTCACACACCCACGTATCGTAAAGTAGACAAGCTATGTCCCATACCATAGCTCGTAAACGTTACGCTACAAACGCACACACACAAGAGACGGACCTTGGAGTAACGGACGAATCTAACCTCGGTTGTACAAATCCCACGGCACACTTCAACATGGCTAATCTCACGGTCCACTTCAACGTGAGTTGGGAAGGCCTTGGCCATCTCCCATCGTACAACCCCCACGGCACACTTCAACGTGGACCAACTTCACGGACCACTTCAACGCTAGTTGGAAGGCTTAGACTTCACTCCCTACTCCTCTCTAGTCCCCACATACACATCACAAACATCCAGCACAAAGACATAAGCAATGTGCTCCAACAGATCATAAAGATCAACTCATAAACGCACAATAACACAAATAATGTGCACCAACAGATCACATGGATCTACTCATAAATATCCACAAACATAACATACTAGGATACCAATACCGGTCATCCAATAATAAACCTCAAATACCAAAGCTTAGGCTACAAAAGAGGGGCCTAAGGTTCACCAAACTGTGATCAAAATCCAACATAATGTGTCCACATACATGTCACACTCGACATAGAGATATCAACCAAAGGGATATCCAAAACAACACATACTACAATCACAAACAATCAAGGCTATTATAAGGAAGCCCATGCCAACAAATATGATATCACAATCAGGGGCACAATATGTGCGTCACTAGGGTAACTTAACTACCCGCTACTGCCTGTAGCGCGCCCGAAGAGCGATCGAGCTCAGCAGTAAAACCCTAACGATTGATTCTCATTGGCGTGGGCAGAAAAAGCTTTCCATCTTTAACTGCACCCGAATAGTGCTTGAATGCGTTATAGCATCTGCGGCGCGCTCGAAGAGTGATCAAGCGTCAATGTGTTTGTCTATATAAACACCTCATACCACTGTTAGGTCTTTTGAGAATCCTCTTCCAGCCTTTGGGCCATTCATGGAGGAGCTGTTGCTACCTCTTAGGCTTACTCAAACCTTGGTGTTGGATCCCACTATCATGCCTAAGGATGCACCATAGTTTAAGGTAATGCTACACCCTTTCATGGTGATATATATTCCCATCCATATATTTTGTAGATTTCCTTAGGATTCATGTTATATATCTTGCCTAGATATTGCATGCTTTTAATTTTATTAGTTCTTGCATTCATAGCATGTAGGTTGAGGAATCCCTTAGAATAACCGTAGGCTTTGAGACTTATGTTAGTTTCATCACCCTAGGCTCAGTTATCTTGTCATGTAGTAACTTGAGATTGTGCGACTTGTGATAGTCTCACACTCTTGCCTCTCGGCTACGTAGTTCCAAAGAAGCCTCCGATGTTACCATCCTCCGGTGTGTCGTAGTTCTTACCTTTCTTATGATTGGTAACTAGACCACACTGGGAGTCATAACCATAGATGTCCTTGTCCTAGCGGTCATTAGCTTTCATTTTGGTTATCATGTTCTTCGATCACTCTCACCACTTTCCGTTGCACTATGCTTAAACACACACCTTGGCCGAGGTATCTCAGAGCCCTCTTTGATAGAGAGATCGAGAGTAGTTCCCGTGGACTGCATGCTACACGTGACCTCTGTTTGGATTGAGTATAGTGATACTCATAGAACATTAGAGGGGGAGTTATCGCGACTTTAGAGTCAGCAAGGGGCTGTGACAGCTTTCAAGTTTAGAGGATATGTTTTCTGTCGAGAGTTACAGGTGTTTCCTAGTCTGTCTATCTTGTAAACCTTTTGGCTTATAGTGCATAGTTTCCACCATGTGTCGGTGCTGTGGTTTTCATCTTGGGGAGCTTCCCTAGGGTTTCCACATATATCGTGTGTTCCTTATGGTTGTTGGATGTTATAGCTTATTTACAGCTTTATATCGATGTTAGTTTTCTTAACCTTAACCTGCTATCATGTTAGGTTAGAAAATTAATGATTAAAATTAAAAAAAATTAATTTATCGGCTCCTAACATATTCACCCCCCTATAGGTCAGTTTACCAGTTCACAGCAGTACTTTCAATGTTGATATGTGCCTGTCTATTTAATGTCATGGTTATGTGAGAAGTTTCTATAGTTAGATAACTTCAAGGGGTTGGTGCTTGTGAAGTATGTTGAACGTGTATGCATATATGTGTTAGATGAGGATTATTAAGTTATATAATTTTTGTTAGAGATGTGAATTTGTGGCTTCGACCACTTGCTCTCTATATAAAAACATGTGTATATATATATATATATATATGCCGTGTGTTGTGATTAATGGGTATATGGTAAGGTAAAAGGTTCATGAAGAGATTGGTGGGTATATGTACTCCTTGTGAGGATATGGTAGTCCCCCTTGATAGGTTGATACTTATATTTATATACCAATGGTTGTGTGTAGTGTGAGAAGAGGATATTGGGTGGGTTGAATATGACCCGGTGAGAATCGTTGGGTGTGATCCGGTTATGCTGTTATACGATTGTTAGAACTCTTTAGTTCTTTGGCTTGTGTATGTGATGGGTTTCAGTTCAGGAACCATTGATGAGATGAGAGTGTTGTGTGGATGCATTGTGATTGTATTACATGAAAAATAGTTGGGAGTGTTAGGAATAATTTGAATCCCATAATTAAGCATTCCGTTTAACTCAAACCTTTTCTTAACAATTGTTTACACATATTTAAGGTTTGAAGTTGGTTTCAAGAAAATGCTTATGGATTTGTGTGATTTTATTCAAACTTGTAAAATGAAACCTAAAACAAGTATGTTGATGATGATCCAACACTTAAAAACTTTTTACCAAAATTTCACATATTATGGATTTACATCCTTTCAAAAGTGGGGCTTTGAGCTAGTTTTGAGCATCCATTATACACTCTAAAATGATGATTTTGGGGTATTGTAATCTTGTGAAGGGATTTCAAATCCATAGAACAAAATGTTTTAAAAATCCAAGATTTTCTTTGAAACCAAACTTTAACCTTGGGTCGTGGTTTAAGCTTCCAGTTCTTGTGATTTTTATCTCTCGGTGAGCTTGTTATTTGGGAGTAGGAAGCAATTGGTATCGATGGGTATGTGGGGCTCATGTGTACATAGATATATGTCTTGAACATGTACCTAGAAGTGATTTGGGTGACGTGTTGAGAGTGTGATTTTGTGTGAGAATCTTGTAACGATTATCCTTCGGGGGGTGACCCACCTTTTCGGTAGCAGTCCGTAAGTTTGGGAGCGAACTAGTTGTGTGTGAATATAACTGAGATTGTATTCATGGATGTTTGAGTGTGATGACCGCGGGTTTAATATTACATGGGTGAGATGCGATTGGTTTATTGCCCTTATTAGCGATACAAAGTTTGTTATCAATTATGATGCATGATACCTTTATGGCTTAGTTGTATGTGTGTGATCACACGTGTTATTTTCGATTTGTAGAACAGTGTATATTTGTGTGGTAGTTACATAGATAGTTGTAGACGTGGATAATTAGCTAAGGTGCTTAGTTAATATTAGACCATGTATAGCCCGCACGACTTGTGTATGATTACCGAGGAGTAGTGGTATGTCGGATGTGTCCCAGGTGGCACTTCGTGTTGTAATACGTGTCTACATAGCAACATTGGTGGCTGGTCTAAGTGAAAGCTATTGATGCCGATTTATGTGTCGGCATATCATACCAGTCTTTGGGGTGACGGCATAGGGTACACGTGTCTAGGTGATGGTACTATACGCTAGTCTGTGGGTGACAACATTACACATTTGTCTAGGTGACTGCGTGGGTGATAACATGTATCTAGGTGGCAATGTATCATGGTTTGTGTGACATGCTAGTCTATGGGTGATAGCATGGGTTGCAGGCCTAGGTGATTGCCGGTACATGTGTATGGGTGATGGTACCACACGTTGGTCTGCAGGTGACATTGTTATGCGCTCGTCATGGTGACACCGTAGCTAGTGATGACATCTGCCTATGAGACAATGTATCCCATCTCGAGGCCCGATCGGCACTCTGAGTTGTTAGCCCATGGGGCTGGTAGGGCTAGTGACAACTAGGTATGTGTGGTTAGATCGGTGCTACGTGCAAATCGAGGTGTGTGTGTGTGTGTGTGTGTGTGTGTGTGTGTGTGTGTGTGTGTCAGTGCCATGTACGGACTGGGTGTGCGTGTGTGAGTGAGTAGATCCCTACGGGGTATATTTCGGGTTAAACCCAGAAATGTTTTGAAAGAATCTGGAAATGGTGGAAAGCGGTTTTGATAAGAAAAAGGAAAGAAAGTGAATAAAACAAGTTTTAAGAAATGTTTTTTAAAACTTGAGTCATGTGAATACAGTTTTTAACAAAACATAGAACGAGGTTCTCTTTTTTACTAGTGTTGTGGTATTCACATGCTCGACTCACATGTTATGCATGTTTATTCACTTGTTAGTATACATCAAATGCGTGCATTCGCCCATGTTATTGTAATCCACATTTTCAAGTTCTTTGCGGATTACTTGGCATAGCTGGGAGGAAGAGTTCTATTCTTCTCTAATTTACCTATTATTATTTGGTAGAGTTCTGTTTAATCTGTTTAAGATTGTACTGTTGGATTGTAAGGCCATAAGGCCCTATCATGTTAATGTTCAGACTTTCATAGTTGTTATATTATGCTTATGTTGTCGTTTATTTCGATTTTATATTCGTAATGGGTCAAGACATTACACAAACAAATGCGTTATAGTTCCAAGTTCTAAAGGTAGTGCACATATGACAAGGATCTTAAAAGTGAATGGGGTGGAAGTGTCAAATCCATAGTTACATCATGAATCGAATCATGAATCGTAATTGATGTTTTTCAAATCGCGGATCGAATTGAATCGTGAATCTTAGAGACTCGGTCATAATTTTTTATATATATAACATAACCTCTATGCACTTTATAGAAGATATTTCCATTGTTTAACTCAATGCAAAACTTGTATTGATTCTTTTGAATAATGATCACATGGTTTACTAGGTAAGATACTTGTGTATATAAGCAGTAAATGTGGGTCTAATGTGTGATCTATGATTTTACATTGTATAATTGATTATGGCATGCTATAATAATATAATCTAACTATTTGCTAACAATGTCAATATCCATTTCAAATACAAAAAGTTAAGAAAAACTCGAACCAAAAGTGTTCTTTAATCATATGACATTTGGCAAAATCACAACAATTAATGTTCCAAAAATGTCTTCAAATCACAATCATTTCATCATTAATTATCAGTATTCTCAAGCTCTTTTCCCTCTGTACGCTAGTTTTTATCTTAATGAACGAAATCGTACTTTTTAAACTTAATTCCTAGATCACGTGAAAGCGTCTTTAGAAATGACGCTTTCTAAACTCTGATTTCATCTGATTTCAAAAATCTAGAGTTAGTTTGTAAAGAAAGAGTCATTGTAAAAGACGTATTTTAATTATAAAGAAAGGTCTTTCACTTCTATATAAATTTATTTTTTGTGTAAAGTACCTTTTAAAACGACTGTTTCTTTGTTTTAAAAAATCTCTTTCATTTTCTATAGAAAGTGTCTTCTGAAAAGACACTTTCTTTACATTTTTATTTTTATATATAAAGCGTTCTTTCAAAAGTATCCTTTCAATGAGAAATAAAACTAAGTATCCTTTTGAAAGAACGCTTTCCATGCAAAGATAAAAATGTAAAGAAAATGTCTTTTCAAAAGACATTTTCTATAGAAAAATGATAGAGCCTTTTAAGAAAATGTCTTTTAAGGAAATCATTTTCTATAAGGAAAGCATCTTTTGAAAATAGGCTTTCTATACAAAAATGAAAATGTAAAGAAAACGCCTTTTAAAGAGACGCTTTCTATACAAAAATAAAAATGCAAAAAAAAAGTGTCTTTTCAAAAGACGCTTTCTATAGAAAATGAAAGAGCTTTTTAAAAAGAAATAAAGCGTCATTTTAAAAGATGCTTTTCATAGAAAATAAAATTTGTATAGAAAGTGTCATTGTGAAAGACGCTTTCTTTGCAATTAAAATACGGCTTTCACAATGACGCTTTCTTTACAAACTAACTCTGGGTTTTTGAAATCAGAGTTTATAAGGAAATCGTTATTTCTAAAGACGTTTTCACTTGATTTGGGAATTTAGTTTAAAATATTCGATTTCGTTCATCAAGATAAAAAAACTAACGTGTAGAGAGAAAAGAGTCATCGCTCTCATCTCTAATAGCTAGATCGGAGTCATCATTAACCTCATCTTCATCTTCAACCAATACCGCTTCATTTATCTCTTCTTCATGTTCTTCTTCCATCTCATCACTCTCAATTACTTCCACTTCATCATCCTTATCAACTAATTTACCCTTTCCTTTATTGTTGCCAATGCCAATAGCCTTTAAGTTTCTTGGTCCTACATTAAAAATAAATATTGAGAGTAAGTACTTCAACTTGAATGTGAATACGTAATTAAAATTTTGAAATATATACCTTTTTTCCTCTTTTTAGCACCGCTAACTCCATCTTCGAAGCACTCCTTGATGTTCATTTATGTTTGATTCTTAGCTAGACATGTATCTTCCACCTTAGTAATCCATTGATTGTCGGATTCCATATCGAACAAGCAAATCGGATCATGGATGTCACCCCTCTCCCTCTTCAATTGTCTCATTTCAAGTTGAATGTCATATTTACGAAAACTAGTCCATTTAACCTTTGTTGTTCTAAAAGATTCTGCTTTTTGGAGTGATACATGATCAAACCACTCCAATTCCTCTCACATCTTGTGGCACTACAAGTGAGGTTTATGATCCAAATAGCTAGCATTTAAGCTTCTTGCAATCCTCACCATAACTCTCCCACCATAGTGCTATAACAAAAATGTAATGTTAGAGAATAAAGAATAATAAATTATAATGATTTCAAATTTCAAATTACATCCCAATGAATTATAAATTCAAAAATAAAGTTTACCAAGTTGCTTCTTGTCATTTGTCACAATGGCCATACTCATCCCAAACATTCCCTTGTCCTTTGTAAACTGCTCTAGTTGTTCATTAATCTTGACTCTTGTCTCTAACTCGGGATACGTCTTCTCAATGGTTTTATACAACCTAACTTTCACTTTCATATCCGCATGAAAATTATCACTATAGTGGAACCTACAAAATATACATGATAGCGTGAATAATGAATTTGTTAACAATTTTCAGATTCTTTATTATAAGTACAAGAAGTAAAAAAAAAAAGGAATTAAAACAATATATAAAACTATAAAAGTGAGAGACTTACTTAGGATTTAAGAAATATGCCAACGCATGAAGGGGTCGTTGGAGTTGCAAATTCCATCTCTCGCCAATAATCGTCCAAATTCGATTATATCTCCCACTTACATTGTTAAAATTTTTAGGAATTTCTTCTTTTCCTCTATCAACCGCTTCATAGATGTACCTCATTGACCTTGCATCACCATCTACAAGTCTCAACACTTTGACCAAAGGGGACATGCACTTCAAGCGATATTTGATTGCCTTATAAAATCTAGCATCTTCCAAAACTATCCCGACCCATTTCCTTCTAAGAAAGCTATAGGAATAAGCACTTGTAGCCCAATGTTTCAATGCAAACATAGCTCTAAATTGAATCTTCTTCTCTTCGATACTTCTTAATGTAAAAGGCGGCTGCAAATCTTCGTCTCTTCGATACTTCTCTACATTTTTCTTTCAGATAGCGGTCTCATCACCCACCCCCCTCTCCTTTTACCCCTTGTGTATAGATTATTGGATTTCTTGATGGTGTAAATTTGGCCCTTTTGGTTGCTCAGATCTGCCAACTTTATCCCAATGCAATTCCCAGTATGTTGGTCTTCCATTTCTTTAGAGTTTTATACATAGTGGCATTGGCCAAACCCTGTGATGCTATGTCCCATAGAAGAGGATGACCTTGGCTTTCCTGTATGAGATCCTGGAAAAAACCATCGGGATCCAACTCATCGAAGGCCAATTACAACCCCGACACACCCTTGCATGAATTCTTGCTACAATGTTTCTACAAGTACTCTTCTGGTTATGATGGACCAATTTCATCATGGTAATGAGACATATGAGGTAAGAAGATAGAGATTTCTTATTATCTTTGTTTTTTTCTCTTCCATGGCTGACTTCATTTGACCAACGATGTCTGTACCATTCTGTCGTTCTTCTACATTTAGGAGATTAAGCTAAACAAAGCTCAGTGTAGTGTTATGTTCGAACCTTATCTATTTTTTGAGGCATACAAAAACTACATGTGGATTGACATTATTGTAGCAGATGCTGATAATTTTCTAGCTTGGAGGAGTTGGGTGGAATCTAAGCTTAGAAAACTTACTCTGAAGGTAAATTTTGGAGGGAAAATTTTGTGTGGTTATCGAACTTATGGACTTCATAATTTGATCATAAAAGGGAAGTTTATTTTCCTTAGTTTTTTTTTCTATGTATCATGTTGCAGATAAAACAAGATACAAATGGCATGTTGTAGTGCCATTCCTATCTAAACAAATACATGGACACATCCAAGTCGTGCCCACATTGTCCATTCTTCATGGGCTTGTAGAGAAAACATGGGCTAAAAGTTCAAGAAGGCCAACAATTTGATATACGTAGAACAATTGACAAGTTTAAGCAAGAGGTGAACATGTACAGGTTTAGGAAACCGGGGATGGACAATAATGTTTTTGATGTTCGGAAGGAGCAAATTCCCACGTATGTTTCTGAAGTACGTGTTGAAGGCAACCGGTCTTGATCTTCCAAAAACCATCTCAAGAGGAAAAGAGATTCTGAAATAGTGGATGCAGAGATAGATAGACCAGAGAAGCGGGCTTCGATTAGCCCATTGAGGCCATGGTCTGTTTCTCCATAAAGTTGTACAAGTAGGTCTGGTGGAACATCCCAGCCGAGCTGCTCTGCGAAGGTTAAATTAGAGCCCTTGGCAATTGGGAATGTGGATACTATACCAGAAGAAGGGTCATCGTGTGGATTACAAAAGAGTGGAAGATCTAATGTGGGACATGTACTTGGTGGTGGGATAGGTGATCACAAACCTATTTTTATAAAGAATCATAAATTGTTAGATCGATTTATTTCACTTGGGGTTTGGAATGAAGTAAAGTCACATGTACTTGCTTCAGATGAAGTAACCGGTACCAAGAGAGGGGAAACGTGTCAGTTTAGCTTGGAAGGAGCCAAAGTCTCATTGACTGATGTGGATTATACCGAGACTAGATATTCTAAGAGAGTGCATAATCAGGAAGAGGGCATTATCGAGGATGATGGAGAACTAGCAGAAGCAAATCAGCAAAGTGCAAAGGAAGAAAATGATAAATATTCAATGAGATCAAATTTTAGCATTATGAACCTCAATTGTGAGGTGAGTTCCTCCATTTCAGAATTCTAGGCTACTAGCAGATGGCTATAAGAATACAAGGATGCTTAGAAGATAGTGAGATCTGGGATCCTTGTAGGCTAAAGCATCTACAGCAGATCTACACCCACATTTGGAGAATGAGTGTTTAAATGGGAACAGAGTATTTGAAAAGAGTTTGACAGATACATTAAAGGTTGTGAATCTAAGCTTCTGATTCTCTCTAACCCACTCCTTATATCTTTATCTTCTTTTTTCCCACTTCCTTTTATATAGTTTTCTTTTAACATTTATCATGGTGATTTTCCTCGTGTCAGTCTCTTGCTTTGTGGTTGAGTCATCATACTAAGGACCATGATGTCTTTATACATTTTCGTTTGAAATTTTTTAGAAAAAGGGGCACTTAGATTTTTGTGCATGTCAAGCCTTGTTAAAGGGCATGCAGAAGATAAGGTTCAACTAGTCAGTGGGTTCTCCGATGCAATAGGATCTAATGGTGAAGGATCATATTCGATGATATTTGATTGCTGTCCTATTTACTCTTCTTTTTCTTCAGGCGCTTATTTTTTCCCTTTCCCACATGTATGTAATTATTTTTCCACCATCTTTAGATCATTCTAATTTTTTGCACATGCAATCTCCTAACTGGTGTTTCTGTGGTAGTTGGTCATGCACCACTGCATGTTCTACCACCTCAAGTTACTTTGCTTAAGAACTTAATACGAGTTTTGTGTCTGAGGCTTGGATACATAATCATTTCTTCTCTATTTATTCGCATTGTTACTGTTGTTTGGTTTAGTACGGAACTGAACGTATTACCTTCCTCTATTTATATTGTAGCCAACTATTGCACTTGGAGTAGTCGTGGAATCATATAATGGAGCTAGTTCTGAATTGGTGCATAAGCTAAAGAAGAGGCATGTATTTTGAAGCCCTAAATTTTGTGACATAATTCATGTTGTTTTTATTCTATTTTATTTGATTGTTTATGTGCCTTTTTAAAGCAAAATTAAGGGCTTCAAAATACTTGCCTCATCTCTAGCTTCTACACCAATTCAGAACTAGCTCCATTATATGATTCCACAACTACTCCAAGTGCAATAATTGGCTACAATATAAATAGAGGAAGGTAATACATTCAGTTCGGTACTAAACCAAACTACAGTAACAATGCGAGTAAATAGAGAAGAAAGGATTATGTATTCAAGCCTCAAACACAAAACTCGTACTAAGTTCTTAAGCACAGTAACTTGAGGTGGTAGAACATGGAGTGGTGCATGATCAACTACCACAGAAACACCAGTTAGGAGATTGCATGTGCAAAAAATTAGAATGATCAAAAGATGATGGGAAAATAATTACATACATGTGGGAAGGGGAAAAAAATAAGCACCAGAAGAAAAAGAAGAGTAAATAGGACAACAATCAAATATCATCAATTATGATCCTTTACCGTTAGATCCCCCTACATCGGATAACCCACTAACTGGTTGAACCTTATCTTTTGCAAGCCTTTAAACAAGGCTCGACATGCACACAAAAATCTAAGTGCCCCTTATTCTGAAAATTTCCAAATGAAAATATACGAAGACATCATGGTCCTCATTATGATGACTCAACCACAAAGCAAGAGACTGATACTGGGAAAATCACAATGATATATGTTAAAAGAAAGCTATATAGAAAGGAAGTGGGAAAATAAAAAAGAAGATAAAAGATATAAGGAGCGGGTTAGAGAGAATCATAAGCTTAGATTTACAACCTCTCATGTACTTGCCAAACTCTTTTTAAATACTATGTTCCCATTTGAACATCCATTCTCTAAATGTGGGTGTAGATCTGCTGCAGATGCATTAGCCTACAAGGATCCCACATCTCACTATCTTCCAAGCATCCTTGTATTCTTACAGCCATCTTCTAATAGCCCAAAATTCTGAAATGGAGGAACTCACCTCGCAATTGAGGTTCAGAATGCTGAAATTTCATCCCAGTGAACATTTGTTGTTTTCTACCTTTGCACTTTGCTGACATGCTTCCGCTAGTTCTCCATCATCCTCAATAATTCCCTCTCCCTGATTCTGCACTCTCTTAGAATATCTAGTCTCGGTATAATCCACATTAGTCAATGACACTTTGGCTCCTTCCAAGTTGATTTGACATGTTTCCCCAGTCTTGGTACCAGTTACTTCATCTAAAGCAAGTTCATGTGGCTTTACTTCATTCCAAACCCCAAGTGAAATAGATTGATCTAACAATTTCTGATTCTTTATAAAAGTAGATTTACGATCACCAGTTCCACCCACAAGTACATGTCCCACGTTAGATCTCCCACCCTTCTGCAATCCACCAGATGACCTATCTTCGGGTATAAATCCACATTCCCAATTTCCAAGGGCTCTAATTTAACCTACCCAGAGAAGCTCAGTTGGGATGTTCCACCAGACCTACTTGTACAACTTTCAGGAGAAACAGACCATGGCCTCAATGGGCTAATAGAAGTCCGCTTCTCTGGTTTATCTCTCTCTACATCCACTATTTCAGAATCTCTTTTCCTCTTAAGATGCTTTTTGGCAGATCGAAACCGACAGCCTTTAGCATGTTCTTCAGAAACATACGTGGGAAGTTGCTCCCTACAAACATCAGAAATATTATTGCCCATCCTCGGTTTCCTATACCTGTATATGTTTACCTCTTGCTTAAACTTGTCAATTGTTCAATGTATATCAAATTGCAAGCCTTCTTGAACTTGTACCCCGTGTTTTCTCTACAAGCCCATGAAGAATGCACAATGTGGGCACGACTTGGATGTGTTCATGTATTTGTTTGGATAAGGATGGCACTGTAACATGTCATTTGTCTTGTTCTATCTACAACATGATGCATAGAAAAAAAAAACTAAGGAAAATAAACTTCCCTTTCCTGATCAAATTATGAACTCCATAAGTTC
>JAULLF010162116.1:0-18806 GCA_035668175.1 Sarracenia flava
CTAATAAACTAAAAACAAGAGAATAAAAATGCACAAACCCAACACAATATCATCTCTCCAACGAGGTTATTCATAGTAGTAGTAGTAGTAGTAGTAGTAGTAGCAGTAGTAGTAGGAGGAGGAGGAGGAGGAGTATTTTAAACAATCAATAATATTATTATTATCATTGGTGGTGGTGGTAGTAGTAGTAGTAGTAGTAGTAGTAGTAGTAGGAGGAGGAGGAGGAGGAGGAGTATTTTAAACAATCTCTTTTTAACCATAGATTTCATAACTAAATATTAATAAATTTTTATATTAACGGAGCACCTAAAAAAAGATTTAACTAAATTATTAACTTAAAACATATCGAGCCTCTATAAAAGTTGTCGTTAGAAGTGTATTTTCTTGTAGTGTTTGATGTCGAATTTGAATAGCAGTAAAACCCTAGAGTATCAAACTTCTATAATTTTGAAATATGCTTAATTAATATTACTAAATTAAGGAGGTGTTTCTAAAACTTGGATCAAGATGACGATTGCTCTAGTTCCTTAGGCCTTGACTTTAAGGAGTCACTAAATAGTAATTTGAATTGTGCTTCACTTGAAGCAATATTTGCTAACAGTATTTAATTACTTTAATTACAGGGAGATACTTACCTTAAACGGGTTGCAAAGTTGAAAGAAGATGTGAAGATACTGCTTGATAAACTTGAGGATGCACTCGACGAACTTGAGTTAATTGATGACTTGCAAAGGCTGGGAGTATCCTATCACTTTGAGAAGGAAATAAAAAAAATCTTGGAGAGTATACACATCAATAGAGATGACAAGTGGAATAAAGAAGAGGATTTTCTTGCTACAACTCTCAAATTTAGACTTTTGAGACAATATAATTATAATGTCCCTCAAGGTACATCAATGGCTTTCTTGATCATTTGTTTTACTTCATAATATATATACCTATATATATAAATATGTAGGTGTAGAGATCCTTTCAGTGTTCAAAAAACCAAAAACAAAAAATAATGAACTGGCACAAGAAGAAACTTTTCTCTCGAACTGTAGTAAAATAGACTAAAAAATACAAGGTATACTTCAACAATTTTCTCAACTAGTTTATTTCATAATAGAGAGAAAAATATGCCGGAGAAAAAAATGTAAAAATGAACGAACCAACTAGAATAAAGCATGTAAAAATGAACGAACCAACTGGAATAAATCCCATACAAGCATGATATATACTGTCATACCCCAAGAACACGGGCATAATATAAACCAAGAAACCAACCAACAATCCAAGAAAAAAAAAGGATATAAAGATAGCTTCTCACGAATAGAACCCAACAAGAAAACCACTTTTAAATCTCTAAAGAGTCAATTAACATCCCAAAGGAGACTAGAAAACAAGACGACCGAACCCCAACCAAAGGGACAAAGAGCAAAAAATTTGGAAAATGCCCAAACTAATTGATCAATCCTCAGAGGGATCGATCGGTCTCACTGCTTGCCTAAGGTGCCAAAGGGGTGTTTTGACCGATCGATCAGACAAACACCAAATCCCTTCATTTGCAACTTTTTAAACCAAAACAAGTCCAACCAAACCATCCACAACACTACCCATGGACAAAGGGAACCAGAAGATGCGAGAATAAGTAAGAAAAAACATCTTAATCAATCTCAAACAAGCAAACAAGGTTACCTCAACTGAAATATAACCAACACTCTACGGAATAAACATCCGAATTAATAACGAAACAAGGATATACATGATCTAATAGAAGAAATTACAAAAAGGATACAACCCCGATTCTCACCATGCATGCAACCTATGTTTCTAGCCTTATGGCTTTACAAAATAACTTCCAAATCATACGCCCCAAATGTATAATTAAAAGAATAAAATTACATAACATATTTTCTAAATTTTGACTTCCACAAGGTAATTCTACAAAATAACAAAAAGGATCTTCAAATCCCATATGCTAGTCCATGGCTTTCTTTCCACTATCACCTGAAATGTTGTTAAGGCAATATGAGCCAAAGCTTATAAGATAAAAGACTGGACAAGAGCATAAATATGATATACAAGGATGTTATGCGAATGCACATAAGTTTATTCAAAACTCATTCTTCCCTTTTTCATAGAAATCAACAATTCGGATAACCGATTGTCACTCCAAACCCAATTTCATTTCCATCTTCTTATTGTTCATAAACGATAGTTATAACCGTGTTTATCAAGCATTCCAAAGTAACACAACTCAACCCGCACCCACATATCCACATCCTTAGATGGTCACAATCCAAACAACTCGTGGTTTTTTAAAACATTTGAACCAACACCGAATGTGCGTATAGATTTCAACATAATTTACTATTCAATCGATCCTCGAAAGTCCGGCTAAGTAACACAACATACTATATCCCATCCACACACACACACTGTGCAGATCTTTGGGCTCTCACAGGGTGACAACTCATGCCACTATCTTAAACGACTCGTTGGGATCAAACTCGGTTCATTTTAAATCCAATTTCCTGAACTTGCACCGGAGGATAACCTATTCCTTTCATTAAACGGCCACCAAGACCACAACGGTTTGTTTAATAAAAAACCAAATTTATCAACATAAGTCCAACCACACCACATAGTTCCTCTCATCATACCATACCAAGGGTTTCACCAAATGAAACATACATAAACCTTGTGTTATATTTTTAACCTTTACGGTTCAAGTTCAAGAAATTAACCCCCAAATCATTTAAGTTACATGATTTTTATATTTCAATCACATACCTAACATTTACATTAAAAATGTTACTATAACTATCAATTTCATATAAAATCAATTTCATAGATGTCAGCACAAAAGTCCAAACATCCAGCCTAGGGTTTTCAAAATCAACCATTTTCTGCTTCAACAAACTACAAACTTGATATAAAAAATATAAAACCCATGTAACGCCCCGAACTCGGAACATTAAAAATAAACATGAAAACAAACTCGCAAAGCCAAAACTACAAGCTGATTAGATAAAAACATTTAAACTTTGAAAAGTTTCTCTAAAATCTAAACTTTTATCTCATTTAAAACCAATTAAAACGGGTCCTTTGTACTTCAAAACCTCCCCCAAAAAGGGTGTTAAAACAAACCCAAAAGATAACCAAGCACGCCCCAAACTTTAAATTAAACCCTAAAAAATTTCTAAGTGTTAGAAAATAGAGGAACCACTCGAGCATTCTAAGGTTCACTTGAGTGGTGGACTGGCAGGGTGCAAGGTCTGAAAATGCTGAAAAAGTTTATAAGTATCAAAAGGTAGTATTTTGGTTCTTTTGCGAAAATTTGTCAAACCTTAGCACAAATGTCATTCAATTCAAACATAAACCTTAAAAACCAAATACAATAACCATCCAAAGTTTAACCAGTTTGAATATAAATTAGAACAAATGAAATAACAAATCACATAATGATAAACAACCACCAAAAATAACCTCCCCGACACACCAACCTCACCACATTTAATATGTGAATCACTTGACCCTTAAGCCTTACAAACGTGGCTCCAATGCCTAAAATATACAACAATTGTATTGGGGATTACATAATATAAAGAAAGAATAAGAAATATACATGAACATGTGTGATCTTATACAAAAGCTTAATAGTTCCTTGACCACAACAAGCATCCACAAACAACTCCTGTCTGTATCACCTACTCCATTGTCAGAGACAACGTGAGCCATAACCCGTAAGAAATAAACTACAAACGAACTAAACATGATGTGTGAAGATGGCATGTGATTTGCAATATATACTTTTACTTGAAAAAGAAAGCTAAACGATTTTTCATTGAAAAAGCTTATAACATAGCTGGCTTTTAAACAAATCGTACATTTTGAAAACATGTTTCACAATCATAGTCTTACCATATCTGACTCAATCATTTTGAAAACATTTTCCCAACCTAGTGTTACCATTCCAAATATTTCTTAAATCTCATAACCTTTAACCTTTAAACATTATCATGTTTGTCATCACCCAACCATAACCATCAACTTACCCATACTTTTCCGTTATGAATGGACTTATCAAACACACAACTCACACAACCCACATCAGCACACACAACTCACATTTTTCCATTATACATGGCCAAAAGAATCACCAGGTGATCCATACCGAAAAACCAATACCATCTAGGCTTATGGATCTCCTCAATGGTTACCTGCCACCTCGGTATGTCCAACATTCCGATGGGTAACCATATATCTTATAACCCGCCACAGCTAAACACTTTTACGGCCAAAGACACGATGGGTAGGGCACCCGAAACAACGCACTCCTTTTACAGCTCAATCGATGGGTAGGGCACCTGCAACAACACACTCCTTTTACGACTCACTTCAATAGATAGGGCATCCGCAACAACGCACTCCTTTTATGGCTCAACAGAAAGGTAGAGCACTCGTACCATTATACATGGCCCAAAGAAATCACCAAGTGATCCATATCCACAAAGAACACACTCCTTTATGGTTAAACCGATGGGTGGGGACCCGTATCCACAAAGAACACACTCTTTTACGGCTAAACCGATGGATAAGGACCCGTATCCACAAAGAAATATCCAACACTCGAGTTCAACCCTATAGGTTCCTCTTGTCAACAAACACACACATCGAGTCCAATCCAATAATAATTTCTCCTATCAAACACCCAACTCACATAGATGATTAAAGTTATGTACTTAGAAAAAGGTTCCAACACATATACCATTTTTCCAACACATAAACCATTTTTTCCCGAAAATCGTAATTTGTGGATATACTCCAACCATTCCGACATTCAAAATATCAACGTTTTCAATTTCCAATTATACACACATGTGAAAACATGCACATGTTACCAATTTTCATAAAAGTATTGGTTTTCCATCAAATCCATTCAATACTCAAAATTTACCCAATTTGTTCACATTGCCAAAATATTTCATATTAATAACATAGGTTTCTCAACACCTCAATTTCATATAACCAAATCCAATTTCAAGGAATTTTACCGAAATCTCAATTTTTCCTAAATCTCACATTTTTCCCAAATCTCAACCCTAACATTATGCATGTTTTTCACAACACCACATATTTCTTCAAATTAAAAAAAATAGATATGCTCTAATCATTGTACCATAGCATAAAAACTAACTATTTTTCAACAACCATGCATCTAGGGTTTCAGAAATTTGATTTCATGCTTGAGAAATATTAATAAATCATATATAACTCAAATATACAACACATATAGTATAAAGAGTTCAAAAGTAGGTCATTTCCTGCCTCAATGGAAGATCAAAACTTAAGAACACCAAACCCTAGTCCACCAAGATGCGAGAAAATGAAAATTTGCTCGGTAGATACAAGCTCTCAGCTTCCCGATCAACCTCTCATCCTCCAAGATCAAAGCAAAGCTCTCCCATGGGCACCAAAATCATCCCTAGCAACACCCACATTGGTTTTACAGAGAATGAGGAGAAGGAGTTTAAGAAAATATCCCCCAACAATGCCAAACCCGAGAGCTTTTAAAACCAAATTTTGTTACACCACTCGAGCGGACCCCCCACCGCTTGAGTGATCCACTACTCAGAGCCCAAATGAGAAAAGTAATGTATATCAGCCCGAGTTTTAGTTCAAATGCCTCAAAACTCGCCACATCAACTCCTCAAAATATATCACCCACAACCATCAACATGGTATAACAACAGCCCAATAAAAACGAATCCAAAATTAAAATACCCTCGAGAAAACAAGTACTTTAATTTTAAGAAACTGAACTTATAAACTGAGAAAAAAATAGGATCGGGCCTTCACAACCTTCTTCCGTAAAAGGATTTCATCCCCAAAATCCAACGCACCTCAAGCGACAAACCAACCCGGATACTTGACCTAAACCTCATCATTCTGTTCCCATGTGGCCTCTTCAACAGCATGATGGAGCCAAAGAACTTCCACAACATAGCAACATGGAGAATATTGTGCATTGAAGACAAATTAGGCGGCAAGGTAAGACTATACGCCACCTCCCCGATTCTCTCAAGAATCTGAAATAGTCAAATAAAGCATGGTGACAACGTCCCACTTTTCCCAAACCTCAACAATATTTTAAGAGGTGAAACTTTAAGAAAAACAAACTTCCTTGTAGTCACATAAACTAGCTTAGGTCCCACAATAGCTGTCTCTCCCACATTGGCCCAATAAACGGGTAACCTACACGATCTACCATACAAAGTCCTGAATGATGCCATCGCGATACTTACCTAATAACAGTTGTCATATGCAAATTCCACCAATGAAAAGTGGTCCTCCCAAGGTCAACTAAAATCAAGAATGCATGCCCAAAACATATCCTCTAAAATATGTATTGTGCACGCCAACTGGCCATCTGTCTGGGGATGAAATGTGGTACTCATATGCAAACTAGTACCCGTAGCCAACTGTAAACTCTACCCAAAACATGAGGCACGAGGGTCCTGATTAGACACGGTGAAGACTGCAGCTCCACGAGGACAAGCGACCTTGCTAATGTGCAATCAGCCTAAACGGTCTATCAAAACCACTCTCACCAGAAGGCCTCATCAATCGTACACGGACCCACAACAAAGCTATACGATCTCATTGATGTATGATGCAACATATCATATCAACCACAGAAACAACCCAGGACAAGCACACTCAAGCCCCCAATCACCATGTACATAACAGAAACTCCACATCAAACTTGGACTTGGTTCCACACAGGATATGCTTCTTTTAACTCTTCCAAGCATTACATAGCATCAAGCTAACCCACCATTGCATAACATACCTAGGTTATGGTGAAAAATCCAAAAATATTCATCATTCGTTTCCCACACGAACCTTCACAGATCACATGCAACACGTTCCCCGCTTTACACATAACTCACTTAAACCACAAAAATATTAAACAACATCATCCCGACCCACACTATCAATCGCAACTCCACACGCCAGCTCAACTAGAACCGCCACAAACTGTTCTCACCATAAAGGGAAAAAAAGCTAATCCACTCTCAAACTCTAATGACAAACAATGAATCATACAAGATATCACATCTCCCTCAAAACACAAGAGGTACAAACTCAACCTCTTCAAGTAACCCAACACTCTAAGAAAGGAAATCAAGGTTCACCACTTACCACTCACACGGTCTCACGGTACCAAAAACAAGAGAATGCGGTCACCAACAACAAATAAGCAGCCCATCACTAATACTTTCACTCATCACCAGTTTGCACTCAAGGCACCAACACTTAACTATAACACCCTGAATTAATATCATATTTTAATTCATTTTAAACTTTTTAAACCGAGTTATTCTTTTCCAAAAGAAAAAAAAATTAAACCATATTTGAATTAAAAATGAAATTAAGATGAACCATGGTGTTACATTAACCACTTACGCTTTTAATGCCATCACGCCGACCATGTGACCCGAGACTTCACTCAACCTCAATGGCACTATCGCGACAACTAGCTCAACCACAATTCCTCTGACATCCTTGCCAAAGTATCTCCTCTACACATAAGAGTTCCATTTCTTGGTCCTAGTAATCACATAAGCTATAACTATTCCCACTGCAAAGGACTCACAAATCCAGTCTCATCAGAACCACACGTAAACATCATCTTCACAAGAATCAGGTACAAATACTATCTTAATACCTAACAATCAAACGGTCTCACTGCAAAGCAAACACTACCCAGAGCAACCCACAAGGAGCCACACAGAGCTCGAAACGCGAAAAGCATCTCAACAAAAACCACCCACAAATCTTACCTCAACCAACCCCAAGGGTACCACAACCAAAACCATCTGAGGTCGCGAACCAAACAGCTAACTGACTATAACTCCACATGCGAAGGCCATCGACCCAAATAAAGGTTACTTCCACAAACGTAGCCCAAACCTTCCCACACGGAGGGTAGAACAACGAATTCACGCTAAAGGCCATGAGAAAATATACTCACACTTATACCACCATGCAAACTCCTATTCACAAGCATGGTCAGAAGGTCACCACAAGGTACTGATCCGTAGAAATCTTAATCTTCACACAATCCAAGGAGAACCAACAATCAGCCCCAAATGATCGCATACTTACCAATCATCGCTCACCCATCCGCAAACATCACCGAACCTCCCTATATAAAGTCCTTGATCGTCTATGATACCCATATCGGTAATACCCCGACCCTTCACATGCAACGATATTGTCCGCTTTGGGTAAAACCCTCACGATTTTGTTCTTCCCAGGGGGTCACCCATCCCAGAATTGCTCTCGCCCGAGCACACTTAACCGCGGTATTCTACCAGGGTCCCTACCACCTGGGAAAAGGCCTCGTTACTTGCAAGGGTCCACAATTTTACTTTTATAACCCAGGAACTCCCTCTCCCATTCCGATATGGAAAACCAGGATGTCATAATCCTCCCCCCTTAGGGCTGCACGTCCCCGTGCAGTAGCCTGCCAACTCCGGTAGCCTGCCAATCCACTCCCCGGACCCGCCCAATCGGCAGTCCACCCACATGCCACGCAAGACGCCAGGGGCCCACACTCGGAGGTAGGGAGAGTCGGCTCTGATACCATTTGAAACAACCCGACCCTTCACATGCAACGATATTATCCACTTTGGGCAAAGCCCTCACGGTTTTATTCTTCCCAGGGGGTCACCCATCCCAGAATTGCTCCAGCCTGAGCACCCTTAACCGCGGGATTCTACCAGGGTTCCTGCCACCTGGGAAAATGCCTCGTTACTTGTAAGGGTCCACGATGTTACTTTTATAGCCCAAGAACTCCATCTCCCATTCTGATATGGGAAACCAGGATGTCACAGTATCCGTATCAACACCAATCTCCCACTGAGTGTCCCCTGGACACACTCGTGATCATTAAGTCGATCATACCACATAGGTACAAACCACTAGGTTAACGGTTAACCACATGTGCGCATAGGGCACCAAGTCGAACACTCGAAGGAAATGAAGAACACCATCATATAACCATGTAATAGCATCATTTAAGTCTATCACAAACTCCCCACGTCTAACACCCTCGAAGAATGCCACCAAGGAATCCCCATAATTCCTAACGATAGTGTAAAAATCCTAACACCACTGCTCCAACTTTGAGCACCTTCTCTACCAAGAGAAAATCGCACTACCAATATGCCAACCCAATGCAACCGTCTTACTCATGCACTAGCAACATCCACCACGCCTGTCCATCACCTGGAAAGGCACTTTAAGTGACCACATTGCCACAAAAAGGGAAACCAACATGATTTGCTTTTCGGCCTCCAAAACCACGTGCCTCAGCACTCACTAAAGGGATAAAGTTCCCACCCCACAGTCTCTTAATCGTCCCGACAATTACTAAACCACACGCCATCATAGCACACCCAACTACAACCATACTAACCACACTACTAATATCATCTCAAGCATCAACCTCACCCCAGGTTCTTACCATAGAAAATTTCTCAGAAGTATCTATAACCATGAAATTAACATCTGACTTTCTTTCCACGAAGCCCGAATGACTCATCAAAGGGCATCTTAGTCGTACTACGGCTATCACACATCGGCAAGGTCTAAAAACCCATCAACTTCTCATCGATCCTCATAACCGGCAAACAATGCTCGATCTCAAATGGAGGCGTTCCTCTAAACATGCGCTCTTGACATAACACACAAACCGGAAATAGGATACTGACGACGACACGACGTTAACACTGCCACTAAGGGTATCTTCTGAAGAAGGAAAAACTATCACGCACACCTTCTATCTCCAAGAGCTACATCACACCCCACTACCACTATGCTCCCGTTCAATATGTTCATATCCATGTTTCCTTGTAAAATACATTCCTGTCCATATGCGCTTGGCAGTACACGACTCATAACTCGAGAGAGAAAGCATGACAATGCATGGCGCATGACATAGCATGGCTCAAGATGTATAAACCATCACTTCTCTCACAAAATCATATCGAACAACCAATCAATCAACAATGAGTTGCCTTCCCAAACTATATTATTTCATCTGATGAACCTCAATAGACCTCCAGGTTAGAAACAACTCTGATCAGACGAGTTTCCAATCGAATTTCCACGTAACCCACCAGATCTCATAATAGTTTCGGAATTTAACTTCATACCAAAATGCCACATAGCATGCGCAAGTCAATGCCTCATAAGTATGTCATATAAGCAAACTCAAGACATAAATGCAACACACAAGACATAACACTCTAGCGATGGACTAACCATATCTATTGCTCCTTAGGTTTTCGTACATAGAGTTCTGATACTATTCTGTAATGCCTCGAACCCAGAACATTAAAAATAAACGTGAAAATAAACTTGCCAAGCTGAAAATGCAAGCTGATAACTTAGAAACCTTTAAACTTTGAAAAGCTTCTCCAAAATCCAAACTTTTATCTCATTTAAAACCAATTAAAATAGGTCCTTTATACTTCAAGACCATCCCAAAAAGGGTGCAAAAACTGGTCCAAAAGATAGCCAAACACGCCACGAACTTTAAGTTAAAACCTGAAAAATTTTAAAGTGTTGCAAAACAGAGGGAACGCTCAAGCGGTGGGCTGGCAGGGTGCAAGGTTTGAAAATGCTGAAAAAAATTTCAAAGTGTCAAAAAGTAGTATTTAGGTTCTTTTTGTGAAAATTTATCAAATCTTGGCACAAATGCCATCCAATCCAAACATAAACCTTGAAAACCAAATACAATAACCATCCAAAGCTTTACTCATTTGAATATTAATTAAAACAAATGAAATAAAAAACAATGTAATGATAAACAACCACCCAAAATAACATCTCGACACATCGACCTCACCACATGCAATATGTGAATAACATGGCCCTTAACCCTTACAAACGAGGGTCCAACGCCCAAAATATACAACAATTGTATTGAGAATAACACAATATAAAGAAAGAACAAGAAATATACATGAACAGGTGTAATCCTATACAAAAGCTTAACGGTTCCTTGACCACAACAAGCATCCACCGGAAACTTCTACAAGTATCACATGCACCGCTGTCAAAGACAACGTGAGCCATAGCTCGTAGGAAACAAAGTAGAAATGAACTAAACATGATGCGTGAGGATGGCATGTGATATGCAACATATACTTTTACTTGAATAGAAAGCTAACCAATTTTTCATTGAAAAAGCTTATCACATAATCGATTTTTAAACAAACCATATGTTTTGAAAACACGTTTCACAACCACAATCTTACCATATTTGACCCAATCATTTTGAAAACACTTTCCCAACCTAGTGTTACCATTCCAAATATTGGTTAAATCTCATAACCTTTAACCTTTAAACATTATCCTATTTTTCATACACAACTATAACCATCAAATTACCCACACCTTTCCATTATGTATGGACTCACCAAAGAGACACAACTCACACAACCTACACCAACACACGCAACTCACACTATGTCATTGTACATGGCCAAAAGAATCACCATGTGATCCATACCAAAAAATCGATATCACCCGGGCTTATAGGCCTCCTCAATGGTTACCTTCCACCTCGGTATGTCCAACATGTCGATGGGTAACCATATATCCTATAACCTACCACAGCTGCATACTTTTACAGTGATAGGTATAATGGGTAGGGCACTCAAAACAATGATGTTAGGATCAAGTGCTTACCATCTCACCAAAACCCGTAGGTAGTGGTGAAGGCGCAACTTTATTTCCTTATACACATGGCAACGCAAAGCCCCGCGTCTATACGTGCCAAGCACATGCTGCGGGTGGGCATGAGGGACTTCGCAGTGCACACGTGGTGCACCGGCAGTTGGACGGTTAGGAGCCTCCGCCACATGGACAGTTAGGAGCCACGTGGCAGCAAGTCCATGAAGGGAAATTGCTGGCTCTCATAAGGCCAACATTCCCCCTCCCAGAAATTACCCTGGTGGGACTCAAACCTGCAACATCGCTCTGATACCACTTGTTAGGATCAAGCGTTTACCATCTAACCAAAACCCACAGGTAGTGGTGAAGGCGCAACTTTATTTCTTTATACACATGGCAGCGCAAAGCCCCGCGTCTATACGTGCCGAGCACATGCTGCAGGTGGGCATGAGGGGCTTCGCAGTGCACACGTGGCGCACCGGCAGGTTGGACGGTTAGGAGCGACGTGGCAGCGAGTTCGTGAAGGGAAATTGCTAGCTCTCATAAGGCCAACAAATTCACTTCTTTTACGGCTCACTCCGATGGGTAAAGCACCCACAACAATGCGCTTCTTTTACAACTCAACCAAAGGGTAGAGCACCCGTACCACTATGCATGGCCCAAAAGAATCACCAAGTGATCCATATCCACAAAGATCCACAAAGAACACACTCTTTCACAGTTAAACCAATGGGTGGAGACCCATATCCACAAAGATCCACATAGAACACATTCCTTTACGGCTAAACCGATGGGTGGGGATCCGTATCCACAAAGAAATATCCAACACTCGAGTTCAACCCTATAGGTTCCTCTCGTCAACACACACACACGCACGCACACACACGCACACACACGCACACGCGCGCGCACACACACACACACACCAGGTCTAATCCAATAATGATTCCTCCCATCAAACACCCAACTCACATAAATAATTAAAGTTATACACTTATAAAAAGGTTACGACACATATACCATTTTTCCAACACAAAAACTATTTTTCCCGAAAATCATAATTGGTGGATATACTCTAACCGTTCCGACATTCAAAACATACATGTTTTCAACTTTCAATTACACACACACACATATGAAAACACGCTCATGTTACCAATTTTCATAAAAGTATTAGTTTTCCACCAAATCCAGTCAATACTCAAAATTTACCCAATTTATTCACACTGCCAAAACGTTTCATATTCATACCATAGGTTACTCAACATCTCAATTTCATATAACCAAATCTAACTTCAATGAATTTTACAATAAATCTCATTTTTTCCCAAATTTCATATTTTTTCCAAATCTCAACCCTAATATTAGGCATGTTTTTCAAAACATCACATATTTTTTTCAAATTAACCGGATCGATATGCTCTAATCATTGTATCATAGTATAAAAACTAACTATTTTTCAATAACCATACATCTAGGGTTTTTGGAATTTGATTTCATGCCTGAAAACATAAATAAACCATGTATATCTCAAATATACAATACATATAACATAAAGAGTTCAAGAGTAGGTCACTCCCTACCTTAATATAAGATCAAACCTCAAGAACACCAAACCCTAGTCTACCAAGATGCGACAAAATGAAAATCGGCTTGGTAGATACATAGCTCTCGGCTTCCCAATCAACCTCCCATCCTCCAAAATCAAAGCAAAGCTCTCCCATGGGCACCAAAATCAACCCTAGCAACACCCAAACTGGTTTTAGAGAAAATGAGGAGTTTAAGAAAATATCCCTCAACAATGCCAAACCTGAGAGCTTTTAAAACTAAATTATGTTACACCGCTCGAGCGGACCCCCCACTACTTGAGCGGTCCCCTCCTAGGAGTCCAAACGAGAAAAATAATGTATATCGGTCCAAGTTTTAGTCCAATACCTCAAAACTTACCACATCAACTCTTCAAAATATATCACCCACAACCATCAACATGGTATAACAACAGCCTGATAAGAATGAATCAAAAATTAAAATACTCTTGAGAAACAAGTACTTTAATTTTAGGAAACCGAACTTATAAACTAAGAAAAACAAAATAGGGTCAGACCCTCACAACCCATATCTTTTCTATGATCAAGAAAAATCTTAAATCCTACCTCATATAGCTTAGAATGGTGTAGAAAGTAAGACTCCAAGCTCCAACACTACTACAAAAATCGAGAAAGATCTCGATTAAAAATTTAAATCTTTTAATAAAGATCTCGGTTTACAAACCAAGACCTTTGGAACCGAGACTAAAAATAGGTTATTTTTTTATCTCTGTTAAAAACTGAGATCAAAAGGGCTCCAAAATCGAAATTGAATATCTTTAATATCAATTTTTAATTAATCTCAGTTTTTATTTAATCTTGATTTTTAACTAAGATCTTATATAATCCATCTCGATCAAAAACGGGGATCTTTCTGGAAAAGGGTATTTTTTTCTCGGTTTTTAATCGAGATCTTATATAATCCATCTCGATAAAAAACCAAGACGTCTCTAGAAAATGGCACTTTTAATCTCGATTTTTAACCAAGACTAAAAATATAATTTTATAAAAAAAATAATATTATATAAAAATATTTTTTGTATGTTTATACTACCTACATAATTGGATGGTAATGCACAATACAATCACATTAAGATAAAAAAAAATATACTTAAAAATCATTGTTGGTCCAGGTAGGCAACCTAGAGCGGGGTGAATAGATTGTTAACAAACTAATTCAATTTTAAACTCTTTTCAAATTTTAAATGCGGAAGCTATGTGTATCAATTAAAGTGTGTGTGCAACAAGATATAAAAAATAAATTGCTGAAAATTAAAGAGTTAAGGGAAGAGAGAAAATCAAACCACAAGACCAAGAAGTATAGTAGTTCGGCCAAATCCCGGCCTACGTCCACTCTCTCAAGATCACATTTAAGAAATTCACTATATCAAACTTTTACAAGTAAGCTTGAACCAATCTTGTAACAGGTCAATAGAAACCTATTCTTCTATCGGGTGAAGAGAAACCTCCTTCTTTGACAATGGCAAAGAGTAGCCTCCTTCTTCTTCAGGTGAAGAGGAACCTCAGACGTATTCCTTGATTGAGTGAATAATAACCACCTTCTTCTTGATGAAGAGGAACCTTGGCTTGTTTCAGAAGTTGCAGCAGCAACCAAAGCTTGAGTGCTTGAGCCTTCTCCTTGTTGAGATGATAATACAATTTAATAGCTCACTACAAATATCACTCACTCTTAAATTGATTTACAATCAAATAAAGAAAGAGAGGAGTACACAAATCTGGATCAAAACCAGAGTAATAAAAGCTCAATAAATGAAAATAAAGTTCTGAGCAAAACAGGGGATGTAGTTAGCGTGAGTAATAAATCATTTCTCTTGTATTCACCGTGTTTCACCAACCATCTTAACTTTGAACAGCACTCCTTAAATAGCCTCCTTCAATTTCTGAACGTTGGAGAAGATTTGGTAGCCGTTGTAACATTTAATGCTCGAAGAACTAGCCGTTATAAACTTTCAGGATCTGCAAATTTATGCGCCAGATTCGAGTCAAGAATACATGGAATCGAGTCAATGTGATTTTGTATATGCTGGACTCGATTCTTGTGATGAACGAATCGATTCATATGCTTCAAATATTCCTAGGAATCGATTCTGATGAGATCACACTCGAGTCTGTTAGAAGGTGACTCGATTCTTGTGGTTGCAGAATCGAGTCTAATAGGCGTTTTGAACACTTGCACTCGAGTTACTCGAGTTGACAATCGATACTGGTGAGTACAGAGTCGAGTCTGGAAGTGAGAGAGTTGAGTCTTTGATAACTTACATAGGCTTAGAATCGAGTCAGTGAAGAGGAGAATCGAGTCTTGATAGATGAGAGTCGAGTCTGAGAAAAGAGAGTCGAGTCTGAGTGATTTTCTCGCACTTGGAGTTGATAAAATAGGCTTAGAATCGAGTCTTAAATGCTTGGACTCGATTCTGGATGCATAGGAATCGATTCTTGATGCTCTGGACTCGAGCCTTAATGCTGGTGGTTCGAATACAAATTTCAGCACTTTTGGACCAACTTCAAACGATCATATCTTCTTCATCAGAACTCCAAATGGGGTCAATTATATCCAAATTGAAGTCATGGAAGTCTTCTTTCCAATGGTTTAAGTCTCACCTCAAAATCTCTTCTGTAGAAAACGTTATGCCCAAAACTTTGAGGGTATTCTGAGGGATTTTTCTGGAATCGACTCTTGAATGCTCCTATTCGACTCTTGACTTCAAAGACTCGATTCAAACTTCATTTTCAACTACTGAGAATCGATTCTTGACTATGGGGAATCGAATCAAGGTGGTTCTTTAGTTTCTAAACTATGGATTCGATTCAGGAGCTTGGGAGTCGAATCAAATCCTTCCAAAACTTGAATTTCTTCAAATTTTAATATATTCTCTTGGATTTTTGCTATAAATTTGACTTTAATACAAATGATTAAACCTGAAAAATATTTTCTCAAATACAAGCAAATATTAACAACAATAAATCAATGTGTTGTTATTGTCAAAACCAAAAACAAGCTTGATTGAAAAACCTTTAGGCTAACAATCATCATTCATAAAAAAAAATTAGAAATTTAAATACACAAAAGTTAAAATGTGAAGACATTTTTATTTCCATAATCACAATAAAACTTACAAGTTAATTAAAAGGGACATAATAAACTTCTCACAGTACAAAAAGAGATCACCTATTTTAATAAATTTCATATAGCATTACACTTGACATGACAGAAACAACACACATGGCAGCAACAACCAGCACCTAAAAGAATCATCTACAGAATCTTGTAACAGGAAAGTAGCCTCTCACAATGCCTATAGGTTCCAACAATCAGCAGCCAGTCCAAGCAGAATCCAAACAAAAGCAACAAGCCTACTGAGGGGAGCACAACCCACAACCCCCGAACAAGCACCTGCAACTGTCCCACAGAAACCAACTACTCCCAAAAACAACACAACCACAGGCAAGCCCAGAGGATGCAATCGACCCACACAACAGGATCTAGCCACTGAACCTCAGAGCAGCATATGACACAGCCTATAAAATCCAACAAAACTCATTCAGCAACTGCAACTATAGCTACCAAGATCAGGATATAGCTACCAAGCCTATATATATTTTTAGATATATTGTGTATATATAAAAATAATAGCTAATTTTTATTTTTTGCGTTACAAAAATATATATCTATTTTATCAAATCAAAATAGGAAGTAATCTTTTTCAGCATTTTACATAATAGAAAAGAAATATGGGCAAAAAGAACTAACATACATTTTAGAAAGTTAGTTTTAACGAGGAGAGCATATTAAGAATATATTTTTGTAACATATATGGATCTCAAATACCTTCTTACAGATAAAAATCAAACCTGGGCATAAAAAATCTGTAAGGTTGGTCGACACTTGTCCCAAGGATTATAGGGCTTTCTACACATGTGTGTGTGTGTGTGTGTGTATATATATATATATATATGGATGTAAATGCATAATTTCTTGCAATTCAGATGTCGCAATTTGGAAATAACAAACACTGTCAAATATCAAATATCCTGTAACCATGATGTTTCTTTTCAACCCTTCAACCATAACTTCGTAAAGAACATAATTGTGCTTCTTAAGCCAGAAAAATTGACCTACGCTTTGACATTTCACTACATCGCCTCTTTCTAGGCACTTTGTAAAGAACCTAACTGTGCTTCTTAAGCCGGATATATTGACCCATGCTTGACATTTCACTACATCACCTCTGCATGTCTAGACACCAAGAAAGGCAGTTTGCATATAGACTGTATATCTTCACGAGTGCTACCTATATTTCAAGCAAGTAAGAAAGATTTACAAAAAGAGTAAGTTGAAGTTACCTCATCCAAAATAATCCGGTCCCATTTCACAGAGTGCAAAATAGATTTATTTCTGAGCAAGCCACCTTGTTCAACACCGGCTGAATCATCCTTGGACAAACCATTTCCTAGTTCTCATTCCTCACTGTCCAACTTTGCAGTCTTTTTGCACGCACACATTTTTGGGTCATCCTCTGATTCACCAGCCTGGCCTTCAGCAGATGTTGAATTATGCTTTGATTTTTTTGGAGAAAGTTTGGCTCCCTTCCTCTGCTGCTTTGATTGCTTAGCAGTTTTAGTAGAATCAGGACCACAGAAGTATTCAACATGTGCACACATGGAGATATATGAAGAGATATTACAGGAAAGCCCATTTTTATATTGTAAGAATAAAAATCAAATTAGGGATTATATACAGCAATTGTGATGATTCACCAGCCCGTGCTTCTTCCTCTCCTTGTTCAACATCTAGCTTAAAGTATTCCGTTTGATTTGATTTGATTTTCTTATTATGGTAAAGATTTTTGCTGTTTTTTGAATTGAATTTCTAGTCTCATTTGGCGTACTACAGTGTGTGATTCACAAAATAACTATAATATAACATCAGTGTCTCAAAATAAAAGCTTCTTTAGATTCTGCTTAACTGAATTTGTTCGAGTGGCTAATTTATAGCGAAACATTTGATTCACATGTTGTTGAGATGAGGTTTCACTGACCACCTTTACATTGTTTTTTTTTTTAAAATTTTTTGGACCTTTGTAGGACGAATTTAAGAGATAGCAAAGGAATTAGCGTCATCTCTTGCATTCCTTGACCATTTATTGCTTTCCATTTGAAGCACTGGCCTTTAATGAGAAGTGAAAGCAACTAAGTTCTGCGTGAGTAAAAGGATGGCCTTCTTTAGAAACTACTCAAATGAAACAGTTTCGCAGAGTGTTTTGGAGGATAAAGTACAGGGACCGACTATGGAAAGAGTGCACGGAATGGTAGGAAATGAAAATTTAGAGGCTACTTCTAGTGATAAAGATTCTGAAATCAAGATGGATAGTCAATATAGAAGTGATGATGAACCAGATGACGCAAGTAGGCTCCAAGATGATGCAGGTGCAGACAGTGCTAGAATATCGAATCTGCAGCCTTCTG
>JAULLF010162117.1:1269-12335 GCA_035668175.1 Sarracenia flava
CGTCACAACTCTTCTGTACATGTCTTAGCTACAAAAACACTATAAAACACATATTAGATAATAAAAATGGACTAACTCAGTGTAAATTAACGAGTCTAAATTGTCACTTTTGAGTGCCGATCACATGTCCATTGACCTTATTGAGATGAGAAACGATGTGGACTTTTACCCCAATGAATCCAAAGAAGATGAGATCAAATGGGTTATGAACAATGGCAAATTTACTATTAAATCTGCTTTTGATGCATTCCGGCCCCATAATCCTAGCCCTCCATGGCTAAGAAAGTTTGGTTCAAATCCTATATTCCCAGAATTAGCTTTATTCTTTGGATTGCTATTAAAGGTAGACTTAACACCGGTGATAGACTTCGTATATTTGGCATTGAAGGAGACCACGACTGCAATTTATGCTCAAGGGAGTTGGAAACCCGCGACCACTTATACTTCTCCTACCCCTATTCTAGGTCTATCTGGGATAGGATTTTGAGAAAGTGTAATTTGACTCACAGTGAAAGGAATTTTGAGGGATGGACTAAGAGAATTGGGGAGATCGCCAGGGGTGACTCCTCTACTGCCATGGCAACTAAGATGGCCTTTTTCTGAAACTGTTTATGTGATCTGGAAGGAAAGAAATAAGAGGAAATTTATACATTCCTCTAACAACCAAGACAAGGTTTTCTCCAAGATTATGGATATTGTTAAACTTCGGTTATGAGCTAGACGTGGTTTCAAAATTAATCCTGAAAACACATCAATTCAGGGAAACTAGGGTCTCCAATATGATATTTTTGATAGGTGAAGGACGGGTGTTGTCTGGAGCATTGGAGCCCTTATCTTCCATTTTATCTTTTTTATTATTTTATTTTTTCTTTCTTCTGTTTTGTTTTTTTCCCCTTACCCTTCTCTACTCCCCTTCCCCCTCCTTTCTTCTTTTGTCTTCTTTCTTTCTCCTCTTTCGATCTCTCTTCCATCTCTTATATTGTTTTCTTGTGATCAGGTCCTAGTGGCTATCTAAGCCCAAACGTAAGAAGGCTCGGACTACTTAGTTTTCAATGCTCGTCCTGAAGTTTTGGCTTTATGTTGCTGCCGATGCTTGTTATCTTATTTTTTTACCTGCATAGCTTTGTGGGTTGTACAAATCCTACTTTCCTTTGCAATATTTCTAGTTTATGCCTTCACCTTATGGCTTTGTAAGGGACCGGGTGTGTGTGTTGGCGTGTGGGTGTGTTGGTTCTTAGACCTTTGGTTTTTCGGTCACCTTCATGGGAGTTTTTTGTCACATCTTTTAGCTACTCTCTTTTCTGTGTTTTTCACTTTGTCCTGCTATCTAATGCAAGTTCAGCTCCTTGTCTATGGCTTGCCTTGAGCGCAATAAGTGATCTCTTGATGGACTAATATCAAGTTTGCAACACCTCTACTTGCTGATATTGTTGTTGTCTTGGTGTTATTGTTGCTGCATTTTGGTGCTAAACATGTTGATATTTGCTTCTGGCATCGGGTAACGGCTAAGGAGAAGTTTTTCCAAATTGCTTCTTCATCTACCGTAGTTCTTGCTGTGTAATTTACTGGAAATTGCTGGAAATTTGCTAGAAATTACTGGTAATTAGTTGGATATTGCTGCTCTTCAGTGTTGAATATTGCCTAATTTTTCTACTGTTGGTTTTTATGGCTTCCCATCTGTTTGGTGGTCATCATTTGACTCTTTTATCAAGTTCCTGTGTATAGGAACTGTGTTTGTTCTGTTAGTTGTGGTGTCCATTTTTTTGGGTTAGTTCGGTGGTGTCACACCCTGACCTTCGGAGAATTTCATTAAACATCTTTTAATGAAATTAAGAACTTCAACATCAATCTTCATTAAATCTTCCAATTTAAAATAAGTCTCATCTTCTTTCTTCATCTAACTTATTAGAGTTCAAACCATCCATTTTCCTCATAATAATTAAGTATACGCTCAAATAAAACTTCATAAACTTGGAAAAATAATTCTATGATTATTACCAAATTAAACTACAAATCTTCAACTACCCAACATTCCTCACCAATGCATGCAAAGGATGAAAAAGTCTTATATTTTTACAACTTTATTAAACCAACAAGTAAGGTGTAAATCCTAAAGATTAATAAGAAATCATTATTCAAACAACCACTTAAGGTACCAAGTAAGGTAAGCAATCCATAAGTCCCGCATTGATGGTGACGGGGAATATCTCGAGTCCGGCTTACTCCTCGGCTACAGCTTTACCTGGATCACCTGTGTTATTGTTTCATAAGACAATAAAATAACAACGTGAGCTAACGCTCGTAGAAACATAATAAAACATGATATACAAGAAAATAATAGCATATGCAAAGAAAAGAGCATCAAACCTTCACCTTCACATGCATAGTCAAACTTCTTCCTATAACCATACCCTTTCCTCTCTTCTCTTCCCTTCAAGGATGAAGGATAATTTCACCATTAGGCTTGTCAAATATAGCTGCAACTACAAATTTACACTTCATACTTCCGGCTCATAATGAACCGCTTCCTCTTGTGGATTGACAATCCAACAAGATACTTCCTCAGATTATTTATCCAATAATATACTTTCTTGGATTATTATCAAATAATGTACTTCCTTGGATTATATATCCAATAATATACTTCCTTCTTGTCTTCCTATTAGATTGGTTATCCAATATTCAAGTAGTCTTCTCAATGCTATCACATGCAATAAGTTATAAGTGAATTTAAATTTCCTCGTCGTCAATTTTATTTATTCAAACAACAACCACAACTTCGAGTCGACAACTTTTATTCATTAGTCCACATTGATAGGTGAACTTAAACACATAACTTTAAACTATTTCTTCATGCAAATTTCACTTTCACTTCTAATCATTCAAGTTCAAGTCGTAATTTTAAACTACAAGCTTTCCTTCACGTCTAATCCAGTTTACACTTATAGCACAATCAAATTTACAAATCTTCTAATTTAAGTAAAGACATGTATCTTATACTTATCATAAAGTTGAACCCAAATGGAGGAGCATAGGCTACTCCCAGACACTTCCTACAATTACATACTTCCAACTTCAAGTATTCACTAGCGCTTAAACTTGTTATGTAATTGAACCCAGCGGGAAAGCCTAGGCTAACCCGACACCTCTAGGTTAAAAAAAAAAAAACTAAACCAGTAACCTCTCTACATTTACTTCATATTGTCAGTTTATCTTCCAATGGGCCTCTAGAACACTTAAAACTCTTAGTTTTAAGACAATAAATAATTTTCACAATTTTTTGTTAATTTACTACAAAGCACTTCCTTTTTGTAAAATCTTCAGATTTCTTAACACTAATTTGGGCTAGAACCAAACTACCTTCTGTCATACTTCAAATTAACAATATTCATATATTCTGGATATTTAAGATTCATCCAAACTTTGTGAGTCTTTAAGTAAAAGCTAGGGTTCGACCTAGACAAAGGTACCACACGATCATACCTCAAAACTTCATACAATCTTCAATACTTCTCAAAACATACCTGGGTTCATAAAATATTATGAATCCTACCTCGCAACCGTAGTGGGATCAAAAAGTTGAGTCTAATCCACTGTCGCTTCACGCAGGTCCCAAAAATAGCCCCAAGCTGTCAAAAGCAAATTACCAACTTGTAATTTAATTAATCGGGATAAATCCACTTATCCAAAAATTACCAAACTTTAATCACATGCTATATTCTATGCCTATTTCATAGATTTGCAGTCAATTTTACCAAATTGACTCAACAAGGCCAAAATCCCCAATTCGGCCCCAAAAATCAACCCAAAACCCTAACTGTTCCAAAACTGAAATTGATCGCACAACAACGATCCTGGCAATTTTATATACTTAGATCTATACTCAAATCTATGATCTAATAGCCAAGACATGATCAAAATCACAAAATTCCACTTAGGTCTCTCGTCGGGTTCGGCAAAGCCCAAACCTCGATCGATCATAAAACCTAGCTAATAATCCGAACAAAATCAGTAAATATGTTCTTAAAATCTAGTAGATTACCTTTAACGAAGAGATCTGATGAAATCAATCCAAATCGAACCCCGAATCGCCGTCCAAAGCCGCAGCGTCGCGCACCCGATACCCCCCTGTTTCGCTTCTCTCTGCCGCCGACCTCTCTCTCTCTTCTCTCCTCTATCCCGGTCGGCGGCCATGCCGGAGGTAGGCGGTGACGGCTGGCCCTTCTTCTCCTCCTCTTTTCCCTTTCTTCTCCTTCCCCATGTCGTGCCCTGTTTCTTGAAACCTACTGTTTTTTTTTTTTTGTTTTTGCGCCTCTGTGCGCGAGTAAGCAATTGTGTTTTTGTTTTTGTTTTTTATATAACAAATCCTTACCATATATATATATTCCAACATAAATATATATATATATATACATATACTTCTCTTGATAAAAACATAAATTTTAATCTCAAAAATCCTTTTCTTTTCAAATAATTAATTGATATTTTTTTCCGGTCCTTACATCATCCATCAGTCAAAAGGATTTCGTCGTCGAAATCAGACATATCTCATAGAGAAAACAATTCTGAAAGTAATCTCGAAAACAATCCCTTCCAAACAAAACTTTTTGTGCCCTGGCACTCGACCATGATTTCAGTTTCTCATTGGATAACTGCATAAACTCAACACATATACCGAATCATCCTTCAAGCAGACAAATGGTCACCAACTTCATCTTTTAGCTCTCTTTCATGTTTCTCGAGTCGAAGACCCTTAATAACATCCTTCAAATGTTCTAGCCAACAGGCGTCTCCTTATAAATATCAACCAGATCCCAAAAATCAAAATGTGTTTGATTGCACCAAATTGATTTGCATTAAACTGACCTACGTCCAAATGATCCACGTCAACTGTCCTGTAGCATACCATCCTATATCCCACTAAGGATTTTCCATCAGGTTAAGATCACCGTATCAAACTGAGGATGCTTCATCTAACTAATAAGACTTCAATGCTCTGCAAGGACTTTAACAATCTGACCGGATTCCATCTGACTGAGAATTCTTCACTAAACTAAGAGTACTTCATCAAAGTGAAAACTGCTTCAACGTACTAACCGGTAACCGTACAACACATCAAGATTAGCGGCAATGGATTGAGAAGACTCATGGCTCATCTCTACTATGAACTTCTACGCTTCATAAGTTCTCACCACAGAGGTGATAGTAGAGATTCCATTCCTATACTCCCATGACCAACACTGAACCATCTAAGGCATAGTTTCTCCCCAGGACTCACAAGACACACTTAATCTTACCAAGTAAGCTCAGCACTCCACAAAGGACAACAAGGATGACAACTCACCATTCAGATGATCTCGCGGTACCACGAACTTAAGAATGAAATCACTAACAGGAAACGGTCAAATCACCATTGATACCTTCACTTATCACTGTTTGCCTTTCCAGGCATCAACACTTGACTGTAATACTCCAATGTAAGATTATGATTTAATTCACTTAAAAAAAAATCCTTAAAAACTGTTTTACCCCTTCTTTAAGAAAACCAAAATTTTGTATTAATATATGAAATTACAATGGGCAAGTGTTACATTCACCAATCAAGCTTCTAAGCTATCACATCAGTCACGTGGTCCAAAACTTCACTTAACTTTACCGGTACCACCACAATAATTAACTTAACCAGGGCTCCTTAGGCTTCCTTCCTAAGGCGCCCATCCTCCACTATGACTGTCTTAACTTAACTCTGACAACCACACAAACTGTAATTATCCACAGTACAACAGCTCACACACCCAATATCGTAAAACCACACACAACACCATTCTCATAAGAACCCTGCTCCGTTACCTTCATTTAGAAGGAATTGGCCTGACCAGTACCAACATCGAACTAATAACTACAATATTCTTCTCAAGGATGACACACTTACATCCCTTTATCAATAGGGACAGTCAATACTCGTCCCGATATCGAACGATCACTTTGTGTTAGCACTACCCACGGTAATGCACGAAAAACTCCATAAAGCTAGAGATGTGATGGGTGCCTCAAAAGGAACCACATAAACCTTGCCTCCACCGGTCCCCAAGAGTACCACACTCGGACCATCCGGGATCAAAAACCCATGACAGATAACGGCCCGTAACTTGCTCACAATGGCCATCGGCTCAATCCAAAGGTTCTTTCTGCGCACCATACCCACACCTATACCAGGAAGGTAAAATAATTAGCCCTACCCGAATGCTACAAGAGAACATACTCAAACTGGTACCAACTTACTAGCTCCTGTTCACAATTGTCAGAAGGCTACCACAAGGCTCTGATCCGTGGCATCATCACACCGCACCGTACCAATCCCCCTACAAAAGGAAGAACCTCCCCCTTAGGGGAGTAAATGGTGACTCGATGTCGGTCACCATCAATACGAGCACGAAACGCTGCTGACCAGTCTATATTAAAAAATGAGATCAAAGAAACCCATGTTTGCTATAGATGCGCACAAGGTGTCTAGCCGCATCGTTAGAGGATACGGATAACACTTCCACTTGCCACATAACGACATCATTAGATTCTATCCCGAACTTTTTACACCTCACTCCTCAGAGAGGCTTACCAAGGACTACTCATAACTCCGACTGGGGAAACGATGACCTTGTCACCACCGTCCCACTACAAGCACCTTTCTCAATCAAAAGAAGGCCGGATCCCCAACAAAGCACTCAACATAACCGTTTCCCCCACCCCACAATGTCTTTTACACCTCTCCAACAATTGGAAGTGTGTCTCAAGTGATCGTGTCACGAATGAAGAGGAATCGACACTCTTGACTTCCCGGCCTTCGAACCCACGTGTCACTGCACTCACAGGGTACAAGTCCCCACTCCACAGATCGTAATCCTCTCGACGATTATTGGGCCACGTGCAATAGTAACCCTCTAGACTTCAATCCCATTAACCTTAAAGATGATGCTATTTCTAACATCACCCATGTCCCTAGATCACATCACAAAGGGATCCCCCCCAGAAGGACCTTTGGCCACAAAATTAACGTCTGACTTTCTTCACACGCAACTTGAACAACTCCCAAAAAGGACATCCATAAGGTACTATGTCTACTATTCGTATACATGGTCTAATACCCACTGATTCTCACAACCGTTATACAATTATCAATCTCAAATGGAGGTGCTTCCTCACACATATACTTTCAACATGACACACTGGCCTGCAGTAGGTGACCAGTGATGGGACAACTCTGACACGGCCGCCAAGGACATCCCTCAATATGAGAGATCTCTTAATCATGACTTCCCTCTCTCAGCGTCACCTTCCCTCACACTACCACTACGCTTCCGTCCACTGTACCTAGAACAAGGTATCCTATCTATACCTACCAGATAATGTGCTTCTCATGACACAATGACAGGACTCAAAACACCCTACTCACGACATAGTACGTCACACGGTGTACAAACTACTATGTTTACCGAAGATTCACCTCACATAGCCTCCTAACTCCCAAACCTACTCCTAAGGGTAGGATAACTCCTCATCTAACAAACCTTTACCCAACCACAAGTTGAGCATAAACCAAAATCATAATCTTATCCCATGGATGAGTCCACTCACACCTCTAGACTAACAAGTTAATAGTCAGCATACTGACCACCTCAATAATAACATGACACTGCATCATCACATACCAAGGAGATTCTTTGGAATGATATCTCAATCTGAACCACTCATTTGGATTTCCAAGTAGAATAGGCGTTAGCTAGGCGCCTTTCCAAATGGAACCCCAAATCAGTAAACCGGACGCCAAACCAAGAAATAGTACCCTCATAACCCTACCTCCATACCCACATAGTCATACAACATGCACACATAATTCGTACCACATGCTAAGCATACAAGCATACATAACATGAGAATGCAACATGCAAGTCATCCCTCACAAATACCACACCCCTTCCCACGGTTCCAAGTTTTCAAACCATGCTCTGATACCAAACTGTAACACCCTGACCTTTGTAGAATTAATTAACATATAATTTTAATTAATTAAGAACATAATCTTCTGTCATCGTAAAATAAATCTTACCACTTGGCTAAAAAAAATATAGCAGTTTCACATACTTCTTACCACTTGAAATAATATGAGTTAGAGAATTTGAAGTTAAAAATTAAAAAAAAAACCCCCTCTAACCATTCAACCCCATTATACCATTAATTCTCCCAATATTATCATACTTCATAACTGTCAGAAACCATTAACCCGAAATTCTCACAAGAGCATGCAAAACATGTGAAAGGAATGGCCCAAGGCCTTACAACTTATTAAAATAACTAGCTGAAAACTAATGTACTTACTAACATTTATTAACTTCAACGAACTATCAATGAGCTAAATGAATAAATGATATGTTCAAGAGTCCCTCGTCAATAGTGACAGGGAATACATCGAATTCTATCTGCTCCTCGGCTATGGCTTTGCCTAAATCACCTGGGTTGTTGCTTCATAAGACAATAAAACAACAACATGAGCTAATGCTCGTAGGAAAATGATAAACAACATGCAAGAAAATATGAAATGATAATGCAATAGTTAATTCATGAATGTAAAGACAAAATCCAACACTAATTCTTTTCTTGCTTGCCAACCCTTTATATATTCAAAGACAACCAAAGCACCTCTACTCTATCAACCTCTTTCCATCAATATCATACAAAATAACACCCAACTTACGGTTAAACCGAGGGGATGGGTTCCCCCAAAGATTCACCTGGAACCTCAACTAATCCACCCAACTTACGGCTAAAGCCGAAGGGATGGGTTCCCCGAAAGTTCAAATAGAACCAAAACTGATCCACCCAACTCACGGACTATAACCGAGGGGATGGGTTCTTCGATGGTTCATAATGAACCGTAAACTCAACCACATCATATGTAATGTCGACACATGACTTACATATACTAATACCCAGAAACAAAGCCTAATTACAATCACATAGATAATGGAGAAGCCTAGGCCGCACTCCATTGCCCAACACATACCCACTAGTCGGGAGTGAATACCTTTGATCCCGACTTATCAAATCTCAATCATTGAAGATTCGACCTCACTTCCGTAGGATTAATTTTACTTTAATCCAACACCCATTCAGTTTCCCTGAATTCGGAGAAACAAACAACCTATAACCCTAATCCTCAAACTAGTGACCCATCTCGCATATACAATTCATAATTTATGAATTAGACATTAATCTCATACCGTCAAATGACTGTTTGGGATAATTAAGTCCAACATTAACGGTAAAGCCTAGGCTAACCCGTTACTAACAAACAATACATACAGTGTATCTTTATCAACAATTTATCAATCCTTATTTAGTTAAGGTTAAATTATGCACTTATATTTTCACTTGTGATATGTCACCATAACTAAGTAATTTTCCCTAAATTTGGGGAAGACAACTCATACTCAAACCTTAACCTTTTCCATAGAATTTCATTTCATATATATGTATATATATATATATATATGTATAGACCACCAATAAAAAAAAATAGGGTAGTCTAATCACATACACATTACCAAAACAACAACCAATTTCAACGTTTCAAACCCTAGGGTTCGTCATTCATAAACTATATATGTAAAATTATACCTTTCCATCACATAGTCAAAAATCATATCACGTAACTCACCTAGAGTATAAGGGCTATCATAATCCTACCTCGCAAACGTAGTGAAATTAAGAAGTTGAGTCGAGTCCACAACCGCTCCAAAGAAGCTCTAAAGTAGCATCCAACTGCCAAGTTCAAGTTACCAACTTACAATTAATTAATGGAGATAAAATCCGATTATCCAGAAATTACCCAATTTTAACCATATGCCATATTCTATGCCTATTTCATAGAATCGGAGTCAATTTCACAAAATTGTCTCAAGAGGGCCGAAACCCCAAAATTAGTCTCAAATCCAAACCGAAAACCCTAGTTTCTCCAACACTGAAACTGATCACACAACAACAATCCTAACAAGCTTAGATGCTTAGATTTAGGTCTAATTTTATCATTCAATTGCTAAAAACATGATCAAAATCAAAGAAACCCAAAAATCATCCCGTTGGGTTTGGCAAACCCTAGCTTGCGATCAATCACAATCTCGACAATAACTCATACAAAATTACTATAAACATTTACAAGGTCGAGAAAATTACCTTTTAAGAAGCAATCGAAAGAAATCGTATCGAATTGGATCAAAAATCGCCTTCGGAGGCGCGCAGTGGTTCGGCGGTGCCGCCCCTGTTTCTCTCTCTCTCTCTCCCGCTGCTGGTTCTCTCTTATCTCCTCCCTTGTCGATGCCGGCAGAGCACACCGGAAGTGCGCCGAGGGGTGGCGCGCCGGCGGTGGCCTTCCTCCTTCCCTCCTTCTTCTTCCCCCTCTCCGCTTTTCTGTGTTTTTTGCCGAATAGGGCTTCTCGCCTGTGTGCGCCTGTGTGCGTGAGATTTATTATTTTATTTTATTTCATTATATAAAACCTCCTTTTCTATAACACCATATATATATGTCAATATATATATATATATATATACACTTTCCCTTTTTAACAAAAATTAAATTTTTGTTAACAGGAAAAAAATATTATCCGAAAAAAATCCTTTTTCGAATTAAACAATTAATTAAAATTCTCAGGTCCTTAGCGCAACTACCCATCGTTATATATTTACCTCGACGGTGGATAAGGAGACGTAATTTTACTTTTTACTATGTCAAGTAACTAAGCAATTACCCAAGTAAAAGTAACCACCCGGGGTACTTTTGCAATCATCTACATGCCGGAGTAATCGACATCTAAAAAGGCTACTAGATCAAAAGTGGTGTCATGAGGGTACCATATCCCAATATCGGTGGTGCCTTTGACGTAGCAAATGATCCGCTTGACAGCGGTAAGGTGGGATGCATTAGGAGAAATTTGAAAGCGAGCACATACCCTAACATTAACAGATATGTCGGGATAGCTAGCAGTTAGATACAACAAGATACCAATCATGTTATG
>JAULLF010163205.1:0-12331 GCA_035668175.1 Sarracenia flava
AATTGATTTTTAGAAATAAAATAGATGAGAATGAAGTAGAACTTAGAAACAAAACTCGAGTAGAAGCCCAAGCTTGCAATCAAGAAAAAATCATTGATTTGAGTTAATTTTTTTCCCTTGTGGCGAAGCTTAAGGCCACTAGGATATTGCTTCCTTTTACATGCTTTAAAATATTCAAACTTTATCAAAAATATATTAAAAGTGTCTTTTTAAATGGTTTTATAGATGAGGAATTTTATGTTAAACAACCTCGAGTTGTTGAAAATCCTGATTTTCCAAACCATGTTTTTAAACTTACCAAAGCTCCCCATGGATCGAAACAACCTCCAAGAGCTTTGTATGAAAGGTTTAAACGATTCTTGATTGATAAATATTTTTTAAAAGAAATAAATCGATATAATTATCTTCAGTAAATCCATGGAGGATGATATGCCTATTGTATAAAAATAGGTTGATGACATTATATTTGGCTCAACTAATGAAAGCATCTGCAAAGACTTTGCTAAGTGTATGCAAAAAGAATATGAAACGAGCATGATGGGAGAGCTAATTACATCCTTTGACATCAAATCAAACAAACAAAAGAAGGGACTTACACAATCACACCAAGTGCATTAAAGTCTTGCTAAAAAAGTTTGGCATGCTCATGGCCAAACCAATGGGAGCTCACATGTGCCCCATAACAAAGCTTGACAAAAATGATTCTTGTAAGGCAGTAGATGAGAAGAAGTATAAAGGTATGATTGACTCTTTACTTTATCTAACTACTAGTAGACCTGATATTATATTTAGTTTGTGCATCTGTGCTAGATTTAAGTCTAATCCTATAAGAATCACATACGAATGCTGTTATGCACATCTTTAGATACCTCTAAGGTACACAAAACCTCGGATTATTACACTCTAGAGGGGTAACCTTTGAATTATTTGGTTATTCTGATGGAGACTTTGCCAGAGTCAAAATAAATAGGAAAAGTACTAATGGGAATTGTCAATTCCTAGGACACTCACTTATATCTTGGTTTAGCGAGAAACAAAACTCAATAGCTTTATCAACAATTGAGGCTGAATATAATGCAGTAATAAGTTAATGTGTAAAACTTTTACGGATTGACCTATAATTAGAACACTATGGTATTATCCTAGATCACATTATCATTAACTGTGACATCACCAATGTAATAAACATATTGACAAATCCTATACAACAGTATTGGGATTATACGTCATTCATTAGAGATCATGTACAGAAGAAAAACATAGAAGTTGAATTTATAAGCACAGAGCACCAATTAGCTGATATTTTCACTAAACCCCTCAGTAAGGATAGGTTTTGCTATATTAGAAGAGAACATGGTATGTTATGTGCTCCAAATTGATATATTTTTATGTCATGTTCCATGTAGTTTTGCTGCATTCAATTTTAGTTGTATCATGAAAAGTGTCAACACTTTGCCAAATGATGTCGACACCTTATGGAAAAGGGTCGACACTTAAAGACGCATCTTGAACTAATAATGAAGATTCGACACTCAAGGATAAAGTGTCAAACACCTTATGTGCAAGGCTCGACACTTGAATGAATCCAATGTTGACACCTAGTGTGTTTCATTGAGCTACATGCAAGAGGGTCAACACCAGTGGAATTAGGTGTTGACACCAAGATGTTAGAAACACCCCTCAACCTAAAGTGTCGATAGTTCTCTTAATAGTGGTCGATGCTTAGCTCTGGGTATATCAATATTTTTTCTCCTTTTTTTTGCGCTCACATTTAAGTTTCGTAGAGAAAATCGTTCATGTCCCCTTCTCCAAAACCATTCATCATCTGCCCTATTCATCCCAATTGGAACCCTGACTTCCAATCAAACTTCAATTTCTCTATTCAAGCCCTAATTGATGATGCCTCTGAAATAAATGGGCAAGAGATGAAATTGAAAGGACGTCCCATAGGCTAATAGAGACAACTCAATGAAGAAAAAGATATCAAGTGAGGTGTGGACACTGAACATGGGATTCGACACCTCCCACTCTTTCAAACCGACCGTGTTAGCAGTGTGGTTCGAAGTAAGGAAGGTCAAATTGCTGATTAAAAAAATTTGATCTGGAGTGAAGAATCGATAGACATTTAGTTCTATGTCAATCAAAAGTCTATAGGTTAATCAATTCACATTTTCTTCTTTGATTCAAAGAATACTAAATTCTCGAAATGGTTTTCATACCTTTGGGTGGAAAAAATTGTTCGAGTATGGACTCATATTTTATCCCCCATTGGTGAGGCTCTTCTATTCCCACCTTGAGGTCAATAACCCATAATCTGACGCCCAGTGTGTGTTTCTTACGTAAATATTGTTGAAATCACTTTCAGTCATGAAAACATGAATGAAATTCTTGGTGTTCCTTATGAATGTGTCTTTTTCCTTAGCCTCAAGAGAACAGACGCCTTTCATGACTTTCCATATCATGAGGTAGTCCAAACCATTTTTCAGTTTTAATAACCTAGATTTAACCAAAAGCTAACCTCCTCAAACCTAAGAAGAGGATTTTGCACCATTTTTTTCTACCACATCATCCTCCTTAAGTCAGGCAAATTCGATAATGTTACCTACATGCATATTTACATCATGTGATGTATCATCAATGAAATTAAACTTGATTTGAGATAAATTTTTATCTCAGACATGTTGCGGACCTACAACAGACCTAGCACCTCCCTTCCATATGGAATGTACCTGACTAAAATGTTTACACACTTTGGCTTGGATTTCTCCATTGGAAAGGGAGAGAAATTCTCTCATAACTCCATTTATGACAATAACACCATGAAACACATAGGCTTTGTCAAGAAAGATGAAGTTTGGAAGCAAAGAAACATTTTTGCATTCCCATTCAATGGTTCCCCTTAACCCATTCATAATCCTACCCATGTATCCCCCGATTCAACTCCTCCTGAACCAAGGTCTTCCATCTCTCATTATCACATTGGTCTTGATCCTCCTTCCCCTTCTTTTTTAGAACTCTAACTCAAACCCATCTATTTTTTCCTCAAATATAACCTATGTTTTCTCTTTCTTCATTACATCATCCCCTTACTTCTTCTTCATCATGTCAGCAATTGGCTCATTTGGTGACTCATGTGCAAAACCTCAGTATCACTATGCAACTATCCATGGACTCCATCAACCAAAAAGTAGACAAACAAGCTACAGACCTAAATGTAAGAATAAATGCAATTCTTGAAATTATAGGCAAGATGCGCACTAAGATCAAAGGCCTTAGAAGCTAAATCAAGCAAGCTTGTCAAGTTGGTAATAACCTGAGCACCAGGGTTTTTAAAAAATGGCCGATCTGTAATGGATAAGTCGGTATGTAACGGTATTGTAACATATCGATCTGTCTCAATTTCTAATTTTAATTAAACCGGTTTTAGAACTTTAAAACTCTATTCCTTAAATCGGTTAATTTTTCTAAAAAAACATAATGTTTGATCTTGATTTGGGATCACATCATGTTACCGACTATTTTGGAACCTCTAGTATATTATTCCCGGGTATCGGGACAAATTTGGTCGAGTTTGGATCGAGAACAGACCATGGTTTTCAAATTTTTGAGTCGGGCATAACAGTAGGGTTCGCTCAAGCAAGCCCTTAGACCGCTCGAGCGGTCTCTGTCGACCAGCTTATAAAAGGGCTCATTAGGGATATTTTTGGGAGATATTTTCTTATTTTTCTCTCTCTAAAACCAAAGGATGTTAGAGGGACTATTTAGGGCTTAGGGAAGTGGCTTCCAACTAATTTTGAGTTGTGTTTGGTAAGTCAGAACTTAAATTTTATTATAGATCCTTAATGTTCGTAGTTTTCTTTATGCGACTACCGAATCATATTTTGATTTTGGTATTTCTTATTATTTTAGGTGTTCTAGGACGGTGTTATCATACTACCATGACACATACGAGGTAGGCTATATGCTTATTATAGAATCTTGAACTTGTATAAGGGTATATTTTAGGTTTTTGGTTCAAAAATCTTTATATACGGGTCGAGATCGAGTTTTGAGCAATTTTAGCATATGATATTCAAGCAATAGTTAGTTTTTTCCCCCTACTTTATCTTCTCTAGAGTAATCCTATCTTTTCAAATCTAAAATCACATAGATTCCTCAAAAAACATGCCTATGGATCTAGGGTCCGTTTTGACAAAAACATTGAATTAGGGAAAAGGGGTATTTTTGACTTAAAAACTTAAAGTATACTTTTATTTTGCGAAAGTGGTACAAACTAACTCATGTGGCCATTATTTCAAGAAATATTGGAAATAGGATGTTTTTCGAGAAAGGTGGCTTGTTAGCGAAAAAAGGAGTCTCAAGTCAAGTTATAATCCTTTGATTATGTTTACTTGAATCCTATGTGGTCACATGCTAATATTTGTGCCGTTATGCCATATTGAATTTCAGAGTATGCTTATCAATGTGATAAGTTAAAGCGAGTTGGCTTTTAGATATGTATATATGTAAGCTTGTTGTTGGTGTATAATATGTGACATCTCTATGCATATCTATACATATTATCTGGTATAAGGAAGCCTATCCTCTGGACTAGTTTTTTTAGGGTGGCTTAGCAGTGAGCAGACGTGCTTAAGTCGTTGGCTTTAGGTCATAAATGTGATATTCATAGAAATAGCACCGATGGAGCAGCAGATTTTTATATATGCTTTATTCTATTTATATTACATAGGCTATATTCAATGAAATAGCACCGATGGAGCAATTGATTTCTATGTATGCTTTATTCTATTTATATTACATAGGCTATATTTATAGAAATAACACTGATTAAGCGCTTAATTTCTATGTATGCTCTATTATGTTTATATTGTATATCCATTCTATACAATTCATGCGTTCTTTTCTTTATCATATATCATGCGAGCCTCTGGGCTCATGTTGTTTTAAAACAATATTTCAGGTGATAGCGACAAGAAGGTAGAGGAATAGTAGGTGGTACGTGGTGCTTCCCCGACACACGAGATCGTGGGATTATGTGCACAATGGTTGTTGTACACTACCTAGCTTTGTCCAGTAGATAAGACTTTGATATATACTTTCTTCAAACATTGTAAGATTATATTATGTTTTGGCCCTATATGGATGTGGATAAGGGTATATGTTTGGTTATAGGATTCCGTTCATACCTTGCATGATTTGCGAGGTCCGTTGGGTATTTCAGGTTTACTATCTTGTTGTACTATGCCTATGTGACATGAGAATGGTTTGACTTGGTTAACATAAGTTAGATTCCCTATTTATACTCAAGAAGATTGTCTAACACTTAAGCATTTCTTTTTGAAAAATAAAGGATTTTGGAATTTTTCGGCACAATACCTTTTGTTTTGATGATATTGAAAATTACATACCAATTGCTTATTCTGCTTGCTACAACATGCCTTGGGGTACATTTACGGTAGTAGTATGTTGTTGTGGTTGGCTTTACAAGAAAAGAGGATTTAAGAAATAAACCTGGAACTTAGAAGGTGGAAGGAAAATCATGCGTTTTTACGATTTTCAAATATTTTCAAGGCTAAAAAACTTGTCAAAACCAATTTTCATGATCTAAAAACTGCCTTCTCTCCTTAGTTAGCCCTAAATTGCGATAATAGAATGAATGAAACAGTTTTCGGGGATAAAAATAGGTGGTTGTATTTATGCTTAAGTGCCACTTTCTGACTGAGTCCGCTCGAGCAGTGGCTAAGTCCGCTCGAGTGGTATCAGCTGAACTAGCCCACTACTTTTGTAAAATTTTGAGGTTTTTTTTTTTTGCGTTTGAAGTTTGGGTAGGCTCATATAGGCTTCCTTAAGCATTATTTGGCATATGGTTAAGGCCCAGAAAGCTAAGAACCTTATTGAAGCTTATAAATCTTAAAGTTTATGAAATTTTCAAACTTTTCTTAGAAAAATAACATTTTTCTTCAACGTTTGGAGTAGCGAGGAGTTTGAGTTAGATTCATGGATCACGGAATGATTTATTAAATTAATAACTAAATCATCAATGAGCCATCTGTGATAGAATGGTATTAGAGCACTAGGTTCGAATACCTTAGAACCGTGAGAAGGGTGTGTTATGATGAGAGGGTTGACATGCTTGTAGCATTCATGTATTAGGTATGTTTGCATGCTTATTGTGATGTAAACCAACATGTGTATGCTATGTGTTTATGTGAGCATGGAGGTAAACCTTTGAGGATAGTATCTTTGCCTTCAGCGTCCACGTAACTATTTTGAGAATTAAAGTAGAAAGGTGTTTAGCTAACACCCATTGTAGTTGAAAATCCAAATGAGTCATTCAGATTAAGATATTATTCCAATTAGTCTCCTCGGTATATAGTGAGGTCATAAAATGTTTATCCATTTTCCTGTTAGTTTTTCAGGGTATTATCGTATCCATAAGATAAGATGGCGGTTATGGATTATGCCTAACCTTGCTATATTCTCGTCATTTATATAGTCCATAGATGGAACGTGGATATGGGAAGGGACATGGCCAACGCCGTGGCGAAGAGATGGTGCCTGAGTTGGAACCTGTAGCCAACCCCCAGGTGTCGGGAGAGGGGAACGCTGCTGAACAATCGATACCCGAGGTTGGGGAGACTACCAACTATATCATCCTAATCCCAAATAATAATACAAACCTAAAGTGATACCAAAAACCAAGGCTCTGGCCGAATATTTATTCTTAAAATATCTATTTAAAATAGACAAATTTTGTTTTCCTTTAAGATTACTAAAAATGTTGAAAAATATTCTAACTCCTTCTAGTAAATTTCGGTAGAGTTTTCCCAATTTTTGGACTAAGCCAAGCCAAAATATCACATTTAAACGGAAAAACAACAACTCAACAATAATATAGGCCCATCAACGGCATCAACAACCACAATCTATGCTTATCCAAGGCATCTAATAACTACAACATAAGCACATCCAAAGCATCAAAACTATGCTAATTTAAACAATAATAAAACCGATCCACAGCATCTATCAAACCATATCTAGCTCAACTGACGAAAATCAAAGGCTACTTACCCTACGATACCTCACATGCATGTAACTGAATGAATAAGGCCTTATGGCCGTATATTTATCCAATTACAAAGCCGAAAAGTAAATTAATATTCATTTGTCCGAATGGTATGGCAATGACTAAAGTGATGAAGATAAGTGCAATGCAAAGCTTCAAGCTTTCATGTTATTGCCCTTATCCACAATCTTTAACAGCTCAACCTAAAAAATTTTAAACACATGGGCTGAGCCCAAGCATCATGAAAATAGAAGAAATAAACCAAGTTTATGATATACAAGGTTGGCATGTGGCAACTATAGATTTTAAGCATTAAATTAGCATAATGCTTTTTCTTGAAAATAAGTGTCACGTGCCCGTTTTCAAATAAAAGAAAGTGACCGCATTATAAATAAGAGTGTTATCACCTCAAGTCCATATCCACAATCCAAAATTTAACATTCTGCTATAAAGCAACAATCATATATAAACTTCATGTGTGAGATAGTTCATCATGTTAGATTACTATTCAAAAGTCCTTATTATTACTTATCGGGTTTATTAATAATCACTTGTGAACTTATGTTCACAATCTCTTTACCCATCCTTAACCAATGTAGCACTTTTACAAACCCGATGGTTTGAAGGCATGGCCGACCTTGTCACAATCCGATGTAACACGTCACAAAGTGATGCAATGGTTTTAAAACCCATAGGTTGAAGGCATGGCCGACCCGTCAACAAAGCGATGCAACTCTTTTATAAACCCAAAGGTCTGAGGGCAAGGCCGACCCGTCAACAAAGCGATGCAACTATTTTACAACTCGAAGGTTGAGGGCAAGGTCGGCCCGTCAACGAAGCGATGCAACTATTTTACAGACTCGGAGGTTTGAGGGCAAGCCCAACCCATCAACAAGCGATGTAACTCTTTAACAGACCTGAAGGCCCGAGGGCAAGCCTGACCAGTCAACAATGCAACTCTTTTACAAACCCGAAGGTTTGAGGGAAAGACCGACCCATTAACAATGAAACTCTTTTACAAACCTGGAGGTTTGAGGGCAAGGCCAACCCGTCAATGATGCAACTCTTTTACGAACCCGAAGGTTTGAGGGCAAGGCCGACCAGTATGCATATGCCAATCCAGTGATGCACCCTACATTACTCACATAATTTCACACGTCCAACATCAATACAACTCACATGAACTCAGGTCATGAATAGGTGTTCACACATCGTTCGTCACCCAGTCACAATAAGGGGCAAGTATAAGAGAATCTATTCCCTTACAGTTACTTCAACCAAATTCTGATACAACTTAATTACTCTTTCATTGATTTGATTGCAACTATAATCCGATTTTCACGGAGACAACATCAATATCTAAGTGTGCTATTACAACAATCAGAATTTAACCCACCAAAGAAGGACTAATGCAATATCAGTTTAGGTATTTCATCACTTCACATGTCTCGTAATTTACATTTTAAGATTAACATGAATCTTATAAACGGAAAATTTAACATTACATTATTAGAACCTAATACCCACAAGTTTTACATTACACAAAGCATGAGTATCTTCCATTCAAAACCAAACAAAAGAATACCACCTTTCTAGTCAAGCTACCCACTAAGGAAAGCTAATAAGTTCCCAAGATTGACAAGGTTTCGATACAAAACCAAGTTTCCATCTTGTTGGTTAGTTAACAACGGTTAATTCCACTTATCCTAAAAATTACCAGATTTGGGTCATAGCTTAATTTATATTCCAATTTCACATAATCAAGGTTAATTTCTAGAAATTATCTCAATTTAGTTAAAATTCCCAAATCTGTATGCATGTCTTGAATTCGAACCCAAACTTTCCGAAAATAGAAATTTATCACACAATCCATTGATTAGCAAGCTAAGATAAGCATAAACAGGTTCAATTTCATGATTAGGGTATCAATTGCACAATCTAAATTTAAGGGTTCAAAATAGACTCACGTTAGGTTCGACAACTTATGGGAAGCAATATACAAGAATTTTGTAGAAAACATTCTAATTGATTAAGTCTAAAATCCTACCTCGGTCTGAAGAAAAGCGAGAAATTCTAATTGATTGAGCTGAAATCACGGACTGTCGGAGCAGTGCAAAACTGGCGCATTCGGTGCTCCCTGCTTCTGCTGGTCTCTCTCCCGTTATTCCTTCTTCCTTGCCATTACCAGTGGTAAATGAAGCTACAGAGTTGGCCGATGCGGATGGTGGCGGCCAGCGATCCCCCCTTCTTCTCCGTTCTCTCTGTTGTTCTCTTCCTCTCTCTATTTCGTCACGCCGAAGTAGTGCTTTTCTTTTTCCGCTGTCGTAGAAAGCATGGTGCGTTGAAGGCCAAAATGGTGGCGCCGGTGGTTTTCCTTCCTCTCCTCTCCTCCTTCTTCCTCACATCTCCCGTCGTCCCCGGTTCACGACTGGTTTTTGCCCAAAATGGTGTTCTTCCAAAGCTTCTACAAGGTGTGTGATCGGCACTGACAAGTGACAATTTAGACCCGTTAATTTACACTGAGGTAGTCCCTATTTGTCATCTAATATGTGTTTTTATAGTGTTTTTTTTTTGTATAAGATAGGAATTGGAGGAATGACGCAAAACAACCACAAAACAACCATTTTAACATCAAATACAACACAACGAACGAAGACTAATAAAAGCTTTCCAAACCATCCGGACGCCTTCAACTTACCATCCCGACGCCCAAAATGTCCCAACACATGGACCAGCCATCCCGACGCTATCTACCGTGGCGCCCAAGAAAATTTCTTCACGACGCTTATCACCGACCGTCCCGACGGTCCGAAACAGGAAACTGACGTAATCTCCATGCAATTTCCGTCCGGACGCCGAGGGATTACCGTCCAGACACTTTGTGTCAAAGTTGCTAAATTCGAGGTAAGAGAAAAAATATAAATAAGACCCTTTGTATAACATTTTATTCATTCCAGAAATTAGTTCTAGAATCATATAGTAGCTACATCATTCATTCTTTCAGCCACCCCAGCCAAGTAACCTCTGGAAGGTCCAAACCTCGTCGAGGAGCTGTCGATGACGATCGACATCAACTTAATGATGGAGCTCTACCCAACCATGAGTGGCTAAGTCCCTTCCTCCGCTTCGGATGATGATAAAGCCCTAATTTGGTGACATAGGAGTACATTAATTCTATATTTTATTTATACTTTGTAATCGGATTGTTATGCAACAACATTATTTTCTAATTAATTTAATTCCCATTTAAACTTTCTGTGATTGCATTAAATGAGTGTTGCATGATTGTTTTAACTGTTCGAATATGCAAATTTCATATAGCCTATGCTATGGATAAGATGGGTCGTGCTCCGGATGGACCGTACTATAATCTTGGATAGACTGTGTCGTATTTGTGATTCAGGATTTTAAGAGTATAACTTAAGATACGCTATGCTCCGGATAGGGCATGCCTTGTTGAAATTAAAATCAATGTTTCTTAGATGTCCATATCGGTTTTGTCATAATAGGATCTAATCTGATTCAAAGTTAGATAAAATAGGAATTTTATCAAAACTTGATTATCAAGTGATGGTGGATTCTAATCCTAAGGTGGAACCTATCTTATTAATTAATTACTTATTCTTTAATTATTTATTTACATTTTATTTTTAAAAACTCAAATTTCCAAATCGAAGATTTACTCCCTTCTTGAATTAAGTAGTTTAAACATTTTCTTAACAAAATAACTCGTTTTCCCTGTGGGATCGAACCAAGACTTACTTCTTTCTACCAAGTTAGTAGTGAATCTTGGTATAATAAAATGAACAGTAGTGGTCACTCGATTAACGACTAAGCAACTCTTGCAAACGAACGAACATCTACCAGTTTTTGGCATCGTTGCCGGGGAAAAACACGCTTATTTTTGTTTGAGATTTTTTTAAATTATTTAATTTGTTTTATTTTTGCCCGAGTTCTCGAAATTTTTAGCTTTCTGCCCACAAAGAGAAAATCCTAAATTCTGGAACACGTGCCATCCGGACGCTGTCCTTAGCCGTCTGGACGCTCTCCCACACGTATTGTCCGGACGCTATCCTTAACCGTCGGGACGCTCTCCCGCACGTAATCCGAATGCTCATCTTTTTTCGTCTGGATGCTAAAAAAATAAATAATATATATATATATATTCTTTGTCTATTTACTGTTTCTTGTTAATTTGAATACTTTTATTTGCATGTTTTGTCGCCACTCTTTGCCTTATAACTTAGTACCCTTCGATCCTTAAATAGAAAGAACTTTTAGAACAAACCTCCATTCGAACTCTTTCCCCCGAACTCTAGCACTACTTCACACACCGACCATGGCCGACGGAAATAACCCTTCCATCGTGCCGCAGGCCAATCAAAAAAACAATCAGGCTAACTAGGCCCATCAACATCTCAAAGTGCTGATGGATTACTGCATCCCAACAGCTTACAAGTTTGCAACCTGCCTAGCACCACCCAATGCCGGGATCAGTAATTATGAGATTAGACCTAATCTCCTACAATTACTGCCCCTATTCCATGAGTTTAGCAATGAAGACCCCTACAAACACATAGATGAATTCTTAGAGATCTTCTCTACCATGAGACTCAACAACTTGACCGAGGAAGCCTTGCACATGAAGCTATTCTCGTTCTCCCTTCGCGACAAAGCCAAGCACTAGCTCAAGTCCATAAAACTAAACTCGATAACCACATGGGCTAAACTTCAACAAGAATTCCTCCGGAAATTCTTCACGATCGGAAAGATGAATCAAATTCATCGAGCCATCACTAGCTTCACCCAGCAAGAGTGAGAATCTTTTCACGAAACGTGGGAGCGCCTCAAGGAACAGATAAGGAGTTGTCCCCATCATCAAGTCCCAAAGTGGAAACTAGTGCAGAACTTCTACGAAGGTCTGTTGCCCCAACATCGTCAATACGTCGACGCTTCGTGTGACGGCACATTAATGATGCATAACGAGACAGAGGCATGGACTCACCTTGAAAAATTGAGCGAGAGCTCACAACGTCAAGCCTCAATCTCCCGCATAGACAGGACGATAGCACCGAAGACTTTAGGATTTTACGAGGTCAACAAAAGTGTAGATCTTATGGCCCAAGTAAAGTCCCTTTCCGAAAATCTGGACATGCTATAGACCACTGGTCTGCCTATAACTCAAACAACACCCTTAATTGTCCAGGACTTCTGTGAATTATGTGCTAACCCAACACACTATGTTACTGAATGTCCTCCGGCCGA
>JAULLF010164290.1:2239-12318 GCA_035668175.1 Sarracenia flava
CACGGATAAATCCTACGGTCTCCATCACACATTCGTTGGAGATGTAATTTTAACTCGCGTGCCAGCCTGACCGATCTCCAAGCGGAAGGATTAAAATTATGGTATCTCTAGAACGAATCCCTGGTTAGGGTTTATTTGAAATGTAGTGCAAATTTGGGATCGCACACACCGGGCCTAGAACTTTGTCACGGGATTTTCAAATTATGTGTGATAGTTATACACTTAACCCATGGATAAAACTATTCTCCCTGAGGAGTCACTATTTTTATCTGTAGGGACTAAAGTAATTGGCTATTTAATCACTTAGAATATGTCTAGAAAGAAAAACATGTTAGTCCTTGGTTTGTTAACTGGTTAGACATCCACACTGCGTGGCCTGATTAGTTGATGTGACTCTGGACGGATTACTTTTATTGTGATATCTTCTGAGAGGGATTAATTGACTGGCATGTCTGTCCGGATAGGGATTGATTAGTAGACGTCCACACAGCGTGGCCTAGTTAATCACAAAGGCTTCGGGTTGGCAATAATTCTTTTAAAATTAAAAGGTTGATGGACCCTAAATTTTTCAAGGAAATTAAAAAGTTTTTTCTTTTGTTTTAAGGATTTAATATGAGATCATTTAATCCACTTGCGGCGATTCTCAAAGAACACAAGTTAACTGGAACAAATTTTATCACATGGAAACGGAACCTCGATATAGTGTTGACTTCTGACGATTATAAGTTCGTGCTCAGTGAGCCGTGTCCTCCTGCTCCAAATAAAGAAACTTTAGAATTGGATGTTCGTTATTATTAGTTGTGGAAGAAGGCTGATCGGATGGCAACTTGCTAGATGTTGGCTTCTATGTCGTACGTGTTGCAAAGCCAGCATCAGTCTATGGAATCTGCAACTGATATCATGCTTAACTTCACAGAAATGTTAGGTGAGCAAGGTAGGGCAGCAAGGCAGGTAGCCATGAAGGCTCTCATGAACATAACTACGGTTGAGGGTACACCTGTAAGGGACCACATTGTGAAGATGATCAGTCTTCTAAATGAGCTGGAGTTCCTTGAGGTCGAGATCGATGGAGAAATCTAGATTGATATGGTGCTCCAGTCTTTACCTGAGTCCTTTAATCAATTTCGGCTTAACAATACTATGAACAAACTTAACTTTTCTCTGGAGGAATGGTTAATTGAACTCCAGGCAGCGGAAGGTGTCATCACAAGTTATCCCAAAGCATTTGTTACTAAAAAGGCTTCATCTTCTAAGCCGAATGGCGGTATGAAGAAGAACAAAGGTCAGGAACAGATAAATGCTAAGAAGGTTGGCAAGGTTAAGCGATTGATTGCCAAGGGGAAAAATAAGATGTCTAAGGGCAAGTGCTTTTATTGTCAGAAATCGGGACACTAGAAGAAGGACTGTCCTGACCGTAAGAACAAGGAAGCTACAGGTATTACATTCTCTTTTGTAGTTGAATCATGTTTAGCAGTTGTATCTACTGGAACCTAGTATGTAGATACGGGCTGTAACGTCCTGACCTAAAACAAATACTAATCTAATAAAAAAATCTGAAGACCGGGTCTCTAGCCGAATACCCATCTTTTAAAACATAGGCTAAACAATGTGTCAATTTCCCATATTCATGGTCAATTTCTCAAAATTATAGCCGATCGGTCGAAATTCCCAAATCTAGGCCAATATCCCAACCGAAACCCTAGTTTCTCCAATTTTCAAATTGATCAATCTACAACATTTCTAGCAAGCTAAAAATAATTATCACAATATTCTAAGGCCTACTTCAACCATCAATTACAAGATTTAAGGCAAGAAAAACACAGGATATCATTTTCGGCCCAAACGGGTTCCAAACGGTGTGGGTTTTTCATTGATTATCAAAATCTCAAAATCAATGCAATCTATATCAGTGAGGAGGTTTAGGATGTCTAGAAACCTACTTGGATCAAAGAAAAAGGGAGAAATCAAACCGGTCGAGGCTGAAAATCAAAATCAAAGCCGCGGCGACGTTCGGTGCATTTGGGTTCCCAAATCTATATCGATCATAAAACTTCAACGAAAGCCCAAACAAAATTACTAGAAATGTAGAGGAAGCCTCGAATCATACCTTATACGAAGGAATCAGAAGATTCGGACCAAAATCGAGCCGAAATCGAAGGCCGAAACTCGAAATCGCGTCGCCCCTGTTCCGGAGCTCCGATCCCGGTTTTCTCTCCCCTTCTCCGGCGGTCGACGGCAGCGGGAGGTGCGACGATGGTGTGGCGGTGTTCGGCGGTGGTCGGCGCCGGTCGGGGTGGCCGGTGGCCCCTCCAATCTCTGCATCTCTCTCTCGTTCGTCTCTTCTCCCTCTCACCCCGACGCCTTCTGTGTGTGTGTGTTGCGCCTTAGGCGCGTTTGGAAAAAAAAATTTATTTTATTTTATTTTTTTTGAAAGAAGGTTCTAGAGACCACATAAAATCATATGTATAAAATTTTTATTTTCTTTCAAAGAAAATTTTAAATTTTCACCAAAATCTCCAAAATAAACCAGGTTATCCGAAAAAAAAATAATCCGGGGCAAAACGGGTTATCCGAAAATCATTTGATTTAAATTAATTATTTAATAAAAGATATACTCAAGTATATACTCAAGTAAAATCATTCGAAAATCATTTTGACTGCGGTCAAGGATATACTCAAGTATCTGATAGGATTAGGGAGTATATGTTGGTGTACCAGGCGGATGGTGTCTCATACCCTGTTGGGTATGCAGACTCATGTTTTCAAGATTGATGAGGATTCTAGGAGTTCCACCTCAGGTTATGAGTTTTCTTCAAAAAAGCACATTGAGGGAAAGTTATGTCTCATCCGGAAGACTGTACAATGTGGAGATGTTGTGACATGCATGGTTACATCTGCGGACAACCTAACAGGTTCTTTTACTTAGGTAAAAGAGTTGTGTGCCGGATGGGTTCCTGTATGGCTTTGAGTATATGTTGGAGATTGTTATGATAGTATATGTAACGCCCCGACCCTCGGCGTTCTAGAAACTAACCCAAAACCCAAGCCGAAAATATAAACAAATCAAAACTGAAACCCTACTAATTAAAAAATTAAGAAAATCCTTTATGTTTTTTAAATCATTTTAAAACTCAAACCAAGTTTCAACAAGGAGACCATTTTATATATAAAATACTATTAATTATTAAGCTTGAAAAAGGCCTCAAAAGCTTGCAACAAACTCCCGAGATTTTAACAAAATTACAATATTTTTCGGAAAACCTGGAAGTAGGGTCCCGCTCGAGTGGTAAGGAGGCCATTGGAGCGCTAGGCTTGACGAGAGTTTGCTGAAGAAGCTGTTTTCAAAATTCCAAAAAAAAATCTTTTATAAATTTTAAGGCACAATATCAAACCCGACTAACATACAACCCAAACAAAGTCTAAAACTACCCGAACGGAACCCATTAACACACTCCGGAAATAACAAACTCACCACAGGCAATATATGTATGTAAAAGGAATAAACGAGATGTGATAAACGATAAACTTGTATAAATAAAATTACAAGACAAACCAAGGGGATATGTATAAAACCCAAAACGTAAGAAAGTTTACAAGGTTCCACAAACTGCTATGAGATTAAGGAGATACCGGCCAAAAGAAAGCTAAGCAGAGAAACAAAAGGGCATACACAAGTTGCCAATAAGGTAAAGAGCAAAGATAAACGTCAAGGTTCACCTCGCCAATCTTCTACCTCCTTGCCATGATCACCTGTGTGTTAGAGACACATGAGCCATGAGCTCATATGAAACAAACTAATAACGAACTAAACATGCTTTATGAGAATGACATGTGATTATGCAAATATGATTTAACTAGAATAACAAAATTTTATCGCATATCATGGTTTAATGAAAAAGCAGCTTCTACATATAACACTAACAAAAGAAAAGATACAAACACATAGATAGACGAGAAAATAACTTGTAGAAAATAGGATTTCGCAAAAAAAGTCTTTCTCTCGTGAAAAATTATAGGCTATGTCCCATACCATAGCTTATAAATGTCACACCTCACATCGCTCTCTTCCCATCTCATGGTACGTAACATGCATAATAGTCATGACTGTCCCCCAACCAAACAAGCACATGAACAGTCACTGTACTATGCAAATACGTTTCTATGACACGAGAAGATCGAGAAAAGAGTCGAGTTTTCACTCAAGATAGGTGTGTGCCACAAATAACATATAAGTCATGTCCCATACCATGGCTCATACGTATTTGAGGCTCGCACCCAAAACCCTTGGCAGGTGTGTATTGCAAATAACATATAAATCATGTCCCATACCATGTCTTACACATATTTGAAATTCATGCCACCGCAAGAAAATACGTAGGTTTCAAAAATAAATATTAAAACAAGCAACACAGACACACTCTCAATATTCGCTTCAATCCGGACTTACCGTTGTCCAATACTATTCGTCATCCTGGGCTTACCGTTGCCCAACATCATCAAGCACCACGGACCTAACTGGTCTATCATCTTCATTTCATCAAAGACACAAAAACAACACAAACGTGTAGATAACATCAATAATTAAGTCGTAATTAAGGTGTGTTTTGAATGGCATTAATAAATTAACACTTAGCCCCAAATCTAGAATCATTAACTAATCAATCCATTTCCGAAAACGTTCTCATAGAATCACGCAATTTCATCGTTAAGCTTAAGATCTTAACAAAGGATAAAGAGGTTCCATGGCACCCCAAGCCTAAAAATTTCGTACTTAAGGTTCACCAATTTGGTACACAAACTTCGTATCAACATATATTCTCTAGATTCTAATCATCGCAATAAGTAACAATCTAGGTAGGTAACAAAGAAGAAACTACAATGCCCAAAGTTTCAATTTTTCTAACCGAAATGCACTAAGTCCATGAACATCAATTTGTACATAAAATTCATATCAATCTACATTTCAGATTCCAACATTCACAATAGGTGACCATCTAATTAGGCCACAAAGGACACTATCAAAATCTCAACAAAACTCCAATTCTCCAACCGATAAACACCATATCCATAAATTGAAATTTGTGCATGAAACTCATTCAGAAAATCAGATAAAAAATCAACAAATTTCAACATGTGGGAATCTCGTTGCCTAACTAGGAAAACCTAAAACATTTCAGAAAAATTGTTTTTATACCCAAAAAGCATAATATCTGTAATTTATCCGTTGAACACGTTTTGAGCTTACAATATACGATAAAAATTCTAAAAATAATGATAAATCATAAATTCAATACTGATCACAGAAAACTAACTTATTTTACGTTCCGCAAATCCTAAACCCGAAAAAGACGCAAAATTCTATAATCTCGCGATATACAAAATCTAAGCAATAAACTAAAACTCAAATCTAACAAGATACATTACTTCTAATCACATCCATGAATAAGGAAAGACAAAAAGTTTCAACAAAACTCGAGACTCGGGTCCCAAAAATACAACATAAGCCTTAAACTTATCTTTTGGAATGTCTATCTTTAAAAACTTGAAATTAACCTTACATATAGCAAGAGAAGTTCGATAGTTGGTTGAATCCTACCTTATAAGACAGTCCAAGCAAGAAAATACTAAAAGAACACCCTCCGAAATCGTTGAAAACAAAATCCGGCTCGGTGGCGACGTAGCCCTCGGCCTCCCGAACAAATGTGCGATCTCCAAATCCAAGCTAGAGCCTCCAAATCTTCACAAAATCAAGCCCTAGATCATGATTTTCGTCCTAAAGAGAAGGAGAAGTGAAAAGGGGCTGAAATGAAATAACACAAACTCAAAACCCGAAACCTTTTAAGCGTCAATCTGACCTATACCGCTCGAGCGGTAGTCTAAGCGCTAGAGCACTCGCCCCTGTACAACGTAGGTTCAAAACTTAAAAATCGAGACCCGTTTTCAAATCAAACGTACTCAAACTTGGCCCAATGCTAAGAAAAAAGAAACGAAGCTAACAAAACAAACGGTGTAATCATCGGACCTCAAATCGTCAATAAACTTTAATTCTATGAAAACTTTTAACCGGTTTCCTGAAAAACCAAATGAACGCCGGTTTAGAACTAAGGTTTAAAACTTGAAATGGTCTATGATCACCCAATCCAAGGTTACCCAAACGAACGTCGGTTTAGAACTAAGGTTTAAAACTTGAAACGGTCTATGATGACCCAGTCCAAGGTTACCCAAAGTGTGCCTAACGGCATGACACGTGTAATCTAGGTCCGGGTTGTTACAGTCTGTCAGCTGATTATTAATCATCGGATAAGCAACGACAGTACCCAACCCACCGGTTATATCTGTCTTGCTATAGAGATCTCAGCTATTGGTGACTCAAAGTACTATGCATTACCCGAACACGATTAATCAATCACATCAGGATTAAGAGTACGTGTAATACATGATAATATAGGATTTGGATCAATTCATATAGTCAGTATAGAATTGATCATCCTATAGACCTCACTCAATACACTCTATGTGTACTAACATATTGAGCTCGAATATTAAATTCCGATTCCGAAATTCGAGCCATTCGACCTTGCCAAGACAAGCTACTATAACGATGTTCTACAATCGTACCAATGGATTGTCCGGTCCGTTGCGATTGTGAGTCTACCTATATATTCTGTTAGAACCTTTGACCCGATCTTCCGTGCTTCATGCACCTAGTCAAATACTGGACAAAAATATACAGACTATGCATTCACGCATCATACATACAATAAATATGAAACAGTAAATGCAAAACCTCTCTATATTTTTCTCATTAAAATGCAAGGAATCAATGACAAAAATACATAAAAGCATGGCCTTTAAGTATACTATCCTAACAGATCTTGTACCAATGGAATGAGAATTTTTTCTCTAAGTGTTTGATCTCAGTTTTTGTTTTAAATTCGATCTTTTGAGGTATCTATGGTCGATGGGTGGGTTCAGCACTCCTCAAATTGGGTTACCTAACCTTCCACTGAGGACATCGCCAGACAAGAACGTCACCCAGAGCTCGGGCCATTGCAGGCAAAGCCCTAGGTTGCTTTAATGACTAGTCAAGCTCTAGGCATCCACACTTGGTGGATTTTCCATGCAAGAATGACAGGGTGCCTAGTTTGGCTCTAAGGCTTTTGTAGGTCATGCTTTAGGCTGCTCTAACGAACATCCAAGCTCCAAGCATCCAAACTTGGTGGATTTTCCATGCGAGAATGTCAGGGTGCCTAGTTTGGCACTTTGACTTTTAAGGCTAAGGTCAAGGCTGCTCTAATGCCCAACCGAGCTCCAGGCATCCACATTTGGTGCATTTTACATGCCAGAATGGCAGGGTGCCTAGCTTAGCGCTAGGACTTTTGTAGGTCAAGCTCTAAGCTCCTCTAAATGCCAACCAAGCTCTAGGCATCCACACTTAGTGGATCTTCCAAATGGGAATGCCAAGGTGCCTAGATTAAGCTAGGGCTTTTACAAGCTATGCAATAGGATGCTCTAACGGCTAGCCAAGCTCCGGGCATCCATACTTGGTGGATCCACTTTCCCTCCCCATGATTTTTCTGAAGTTGATTGAAATCAACTTGTGACGACCATTTTCAGGTTGGCAAGGAATTTATCCACCCTTGTGCGACCATTTTCAAGTTGATAGATGCTTTATCTACCCTTGTTCAATCCTTTTCAAGTTGGCAAGGTCTTTATTATGTAGGGAATTATCATTCATTCATGGAAAAACTGTGTTATCAAGATGTGTGCAATGTCTTCTCATTAAACTTTGAGAATTTTACATCGGATAAATACAACTTAGTGATAGAAGATCCTCATATTTTGTGCATTCCATGGCTTCGGGATTAGCTTTCCCTTCATCATCTCTAATCGGTAAGCCCCGGTATTGGTGATAGCAACCACCTTGTATAGGTCCTCCTGGTTGGGCCTAGCTTGCCATCAAGGGAGTCCTTTATGTTGAGTAGAATTTTCCTCAGGATAGGATCTCTTAACTAAAATGTTCTGGAGTAGACTTTCTTATTATAAAATCTTGCCAACTCTTGATGGTAAGATGCCAACTTAATCAGTGATTAGTTTCTTTGCTCTTCTACAAGATCCAATCCTTGGGTGATGTTGAGGTTATTTCCCCTAGCATTAAATGCGCATATTCGGATAGTGGGGAGGTCGACCTCGAGAGGTATGACTGTTCCATCCGTATGCGAATGGTGTTTCCCTAGTGGGTCTCCTCAGTGTTGTCCGATATACCCAGAGCATAAATAGAAGCTTTTTCACTCACCTCCCCTTACCCTTTTCCAATCTCCTTTTGATCCCTGTGAGGAGGGTTTTGTTAGAGATCTCTATTTGGTCATTGCTCTAAGGGAAGGATGGTATTGAGAGGTAGATCTTTATGATGATCTTCGAGCAGAAGCTTCTAAAGACCCTACTGTTGAACTGCTTCTCATTGTCTTCTACCAAGGCTCGTGGGATGCCGAAGCAAGTGAGGATATATTTCCAGAAAAACTTACTGGCATCCACGTCCCTGATGTTGGAGAGCGATTCTACTTTGATCCACTTCAAGAAATAGTCGATTACTACAATGAGAAATTTTTTATTGTTGGGTGCCTTAGTCATTGGGCCAACACGAGTCCCTATTGAGCAAACGACCATGGGCTTTTGATCAGGCTCAGGTCTTCCATGAATTGTTTGTGCAAGGGGTAAACTTCTAGCACTTTTCATATCTCTAAGCATACATCTATGCGCCCTTCTACACGCAAGGCCACTAATATCCTTGATTGAGGGCCCTATTTGCGAGTGATCGTCCTCCAGCGTGGGCTCCAAATATCGCTTCGTGTAGCACGTACAAAATTTCTTGGACCTTGCTAGGGTGGACGCAAAGAAAATAAGGTCTAGAGAAAGATTTTTTATATAGTTGGCCATTCGGGGATACCCAAAATCGTGTAGCATTCTGTCTGAGCTTATGAGCTTCCTTCTCGTACTTATAAAGCTCTTCCTCAGTCAAGAATTTGATGATCAGGTCCATCCAATTGGGGTCGGGCTTCTTGGGAATGACATAGAGTTGTTGTCTTTCGATTGATATGCTCGGGTAAAGCTGGGCTTGTACTTCTATCATCCTCTGAAATCCTAGGTCTGTTGCAGGGGCTAAAGTTTCTAGAGCATCGGTGTGGGAGTAGTTGTCCATGCTAATCTTCTCAATATGAACAACTTGAAACCCTCTTATTAGCTATACAGCCTATGCGAAGTAGGAAGACATCCTATCATCTTTTGCGACGTATTGTCCCTAAAGTTGGTTGAGCACTAGCTAGGAGTTGTAGAGGATCCTAAGTTGCTTGGGTTGAAGCAATGCAGATCTCTTGAGCTTGGTTAGTAGCGCTTTGTACTTGGATTTGTTGTTTGATGCTACAAAACCCAACTTGATCGATCGATCTATGATTGCTCCCACGGGAGAGATGATGACCACTCATACACTTGATCCTTTTTAGTTTGAGGCCCTGTTGGTATACATCATCCATTTCGACATCTGAGCTTCGATCATATCGGGCTTAGAGGTGGTCGGGAATTCATCCACAACCTCGACCATGTGTTTTCCTTTTATTGGGCCCGTGGACAGTACCTATTTAGAAAATTTGACAAGAAAGTCAGCAAGTACTTGCCCCTTGACTATGGTTCTTAGCTGGAAATGAATGTCGTATTTCTCAAGCTCTACTGCCCATTTGGTAATTCTCCCAGAAAAGTCTACTTTGCGAAGCATTGCCTTGAGGTGGTGGGTTGTGCGCACGACAATCTTGTGCATGTGGAAGTAGTGTGCCAGCTTTATGGAGGCTTTAACGAGTGTATGAGCGAGATTTTCCAAGAGGAGATGTTTGGTCTTAGTGTCAAGAAAAGTGTGGCTTACATACTAAATAGGCTTCTACTCAGCATCACCGAGATGAAAGAGTACGACATTGGCTGTGAGGAACCGACCCTGTTTTTTTTCTTGATTTATAAGTTTGGTTTTCTAAAATTAAAGTACTTATTTCTGAAGGCTATTGATAGCGTGCCGTCCCATAATCAAGTTTTTT
>JAULLF010165383.1:0-12318 GCA_035668175.1 Sarracenia flava
AGCTCCTTGTGTATTCCCTCTGTCCTCTTCTTCTTTTGGTTCAGCATCAGTGAGCCATATAGAGGTTATTACCACTATAACTACGAGAATGTAATGTGCATTCTTGATATTCAATTGTGAGATTTCAATTTCAAATTGCACTTTATTGTGATAATTTTTATTAAAGAAAAGTCTTTCATATTGATTAAGTGCTTTAGAATCTAGTGGTTTTCTTGATCAATATTAGTTGCTGATCATATAATTTCCCATCCTTGCAGAATATCCCCAATGGGAATGATATTCATTCCTTGTTACAAAGGTATTAATCCTCTCTCTCTCTCTCTCCCAACCACCCACCTTGACTGACACCTTCCTTCTATTTATGTGCAACTGATATGTTTCTTGCCATTAATCATGTTCAACTAATAAAATGTAAAATTAAAGGACTAGTTAGTTGAAAAACTCATTTAGCGCCTATATATAGATAATAATTATCCTATGCATATAGATTCAATTGTATTCGTGAGAAACAATAAATGTTTACGTGAAAGCATGTTAATTTGGTATTTGCTAGCAATATTTGTTTATTTGATTTTGGAGGATATAGCCATGGACCTGAAGAATATGCCTCCAATGAGAATATAGCTAATGGAGTCCAGGTTTTAGCCTTAACCTTCACCTAGTTGTCCCGGTATTGATGCCTTAAACCATAGGTTTTTGTGAATGCATTGAATGTGTTTGCGTACTACTTTACTCCATCGATGGTGCAATATGTCTGAGAATTGATACCATTGGAGAATATACATTCCATGTGAAACTTGTTGTACATAATATCATAGAGGTGATTTTGTTAGCATTAAAATGTAGAGCTTGCATATTTATGGTGGATGCGACATTGCTATGAAGAACACATTTAATTTGAAACTTCTTGTTGGATAGCCTAATATATTTTGTTGGCTCTAGTTTCTAGCAACTTAAGATTTTGGCGACTTAATATGGTATCAGGGTTTTAGTTTCACTAGATATTGGATTCAAGTTTCGTGTTTGTTATGGTGCACTATATTACTAGTGTGTTGATGCACTTGTTCGATTTAGTTTGTTCATTTCTCCACATGCAAAGCAAGGTCGTACTGAGGAAGAGTGTTAAATGGGTTGACATACATTGTTAGATCTATTTTCTAACAGTCAGTGTAAACTTTTGAGATAGTTGGTGACTTAACACTGGCCATAAATAATATCGTTAGTGCTAGTATTCAAATGTCACGCTTGCATATTTATGGACTCAACGACAATTATTACATTAAACTTGCAAAAATTGTTGAAGTACCATAGTTGTTGTGAATGAGAATGTATTTGTCTTTTTTGTTACTCCATCAATGGTGCAACATGTATAAGAATTGATACCATAGGAGAATATGCATTCAACTTGAAACTTGTCATATGTAATACAATCAAAGTGATTTTGTTTGCATTCAAATGTTGCGGTTGCATATCTATGGTGTGGAGACCCGACCTGATACGGTAAGATTTGATTATATTACATGTTTTGAAGTTTATATTGGAGATTAATTCGAGTTAAAAATCATTAAAATCGACTAAGAAATAGACCAAGTGTTGAAATAGAAAGCCGTCAACTCCATTGTTAAAGCCGTCAAATCATCATTGAAAGCTGAAAAAAGCACTGCTGAAAAACTGTCACTGAAAACTGAAAAGCTGTCGCTGAAAACAGAGCGCTAGACGAAAGCTAGACAAGGGCTTGAGTGCTCTGCGCTAGACAAGCGTTCGAGACACTTGTCTAGCACTCGATGTTTTGCTTCAAAAGACCAAAATCTACAACCTAGCACCAGACAGGCGCCAGACGAGCGGTAGATAGCGCTAGAAAGGCGCTCGAGCGCTCTATCGGGAAATTGTTTTAAAGTTGCGCCTAAGGTTTGTAAAATCATTTTAAACCACTCATTCTCGCTCTTAGGCAGCGAAAAGAGGGCAAAAGCCCTAGAAACCTTCTAATGATCAACATAGATCGTGATTTCGTGTGTGGAGTGGTGATTTTGGTGTCGATACATGTTGGGAGAATCAAAGACTTGGAGCACCGTTCCAGGAATTCCTTCAAGTGAGGCAGGATCTTGACTCTATTAGACGACTATGGTGATCTGGATTGAGATTGTGAAGTACTAACTTGAAATTGATAATAAGTTGATATAATAGATTAAGATGATTTGAATACAAATATTATAAACTAGTTGATGTTGTAATAAGAAAAAATGATAAGGTAATTAACAATGAAAACACTAGGGTGATGGATAGACCTAAATTGACATAAGATGTCGTATTAAGAAAAAATATAAACATACTAAAACTAACTAATGATATGACCCTTAACATAATAGAATGGCGTAAAAAAATTTATGTAGCCGACCCTAATTAATTGGTACAAAGGTTTAATTTGGTTTGGTTAGTTTGGTTTAGCCAACATTAAAACACTCAGTTATGAAAATTAATATAATTTGTATATGTTTTGCAAGCCTAAAGCACCAGCTACATTTGGTGAGCTCCAATATACAGTTGTAAAACTTGTTTGTGTTATAAGATGCTTCAAAGGCATCTACTTTTATATTTTGAATATTGATAGCATTTGAATCTGGAATGGTCCACAATAGGCTCCTTGGCCTGCGAAATAGATGAACACCTTAGACAGCGGGCCGAAAGGGTTTTTTGCATACTCTCACCGACGGTCAAGTCAGTCGATAATTGAAGTAAGGGAAGAAAGTTGTAGAAAGAGAAAGGCGGCTAGGGTTTTATGAGAGTGCGTACCTTTTCCTTCATTACCTATTGTTTATATATGTCGTCGGGTGGGTCGACACGAGACATACTCGGTCGCGTGATTGTTAAATTAATGGAGATTCCCTACCATCGCCGCATATGGAATGTTCAGGATCTTTCTTTATCCCCATGATTCTGAGATCATGGGGGAAGATATCTTGTCATAACCGTTTTGGAAGGACACACTGGTGCCTTGACACGTGTCACGTGGTCTTCAGGAGTCGTGCACTTAGTTGGGGCCATGATTCGTGGAGGATCCTTACGTTCAAGTTGGCTGACCAGGGATGGCTTGCACTGATTGGTTCTTCATAGATCCGCTGGGCTGACCTGACGTCATGGTTGACTCTACTGCTTCGCCTTGGCCAGGTTAGGAGAAAACTGCTCAGCATTGGGTGACTGAGCAGCGTGTAGTCGATCTGCTGTTCAGACCACTAACATGGGTCGTTCAATCAGTATCCTCAGGTCCGTGACTTGGCTGGTTATCTGGGTCCGTCCCCTGACGAGCGTGCAATCTGGGATTACTTGTGCTATTGAGCTGATCCGTCATATGGGTCGGGTCGTTAACTGTGTTAGTTTGGGCCGGTTCTCTGGGCTCAACCCAGGGGTTGTTATACACACATATCAGTAGTCTCATATTCCTAATGGTATCTAGTCAATGGCTAGAGACCTCTAAGAATACCAAGTTTGGGCTGTTTTGTGCTTGTAAGGGATGGGTTTACTTTAAACGTTTTGAATTTCGCTCTTTAGCCTTGTACTGATCAGTAGTCCCCATTCCTGGTCGTATCTCTTCCTGGAGCCTTATTGTTGGCGGTGTGCGGCTGACCAGATTTCATGAGGAATATATATACGGGAAGGACATGCGTTATGTCATCGTTGAGCTACGCCAACTGTGAGGAAACGTTTTACCTTCCCGTGACGCATGCGTATGACTGCGCATGTTCCCCCTTCGAGGTAATTAATGCCAGACGGGGTTTGGGGGGATTTTGCCAGTTGTCAAATTCAAACAAAAGGGCACGAGTGCGACAAGGGTATACTCTTATTTGAGTGCCCTAAACTTAATCGTCATTTTGGGGGACGACACTTCGTTGAAGGTGCACGCTACCATTGTTCGCGAAAAAGACTCTCGGTACGCATTCTCTTTGTGCCCCTCTCCCTATCTTGTTCTCACTTTTGCGCTTGCTTTTGAGTTTTCTTGGGGATTCACTTGTCCCCGAACCGATATCCCTTCGTGACCTAAACCGATTCAGAGGAAGAAAACCCTATTCCTTTATGTCCCCATTTGCTAGCTTTACCCGCGCAACCACTTTCCATAGTATCTCCAGCAGAGTATATTCCGGGCCCTCATTTTCGACCAATGGATGAGGGTGTGATGTCTAGCTCTCCGAAGGCTAGTCTAATGCCTCGCCGGCCTAGGCAAGGGGGCTACCCTCTCTGTAGTCCCCCAGGGGTCTCTGTCCCTACCGACGTGTATGGAACCAGCACTGGACCCTCTTGTAATGGTATGACCTGTTTTAATTTCGAATTTTAAATAAAACACAGTTTAAAATTTTAATTATTAAAACTTTTGGGAAAACCGGTTAAATCTTTAGAATGACTTAAGATTCGATCTTGATTCGAGGTTGTCAATTCGAACCGAGGGTTCAAGAACCTCAGGAATAATATTCCGGTGTGTCGGGTTGAGTTTCGAGCCAATCGGATTAGAGACAGGCCTCGATATTTAAAAATTTCGAATCGGGCCTACAACCGGGGTCGCTCGAGCAACCCCTAGACTGCTCGAGCGATGTGTGTTTTGCAGACTATATTTAAATGCGTTATGTCATGTTTTATCCCACATTTCTCAACCCTAGTCGTTATATTTTGGTAGAGGCGACTGAGGGACTGTTTGGGGGAGCTTGAGGCTGCATCTAGGCCTCGTTGGGGTAAGTATTCTTGAGTTTTTGCTTAATAAACTTGTTATTAATTGCGTAATTCATGATTTCACCGAGCCATTTTCATCATAGGTGTTTGTGATGAGGGTTAGAGTTTGGGATAGCTTGTTTGAGGTTTCTCTCACGTAATTTCAGGTAGGATTTATGCTAATCCTTGAATTTTGATATGCTATGAGTTGTATATATCTTGATTTGGACCGACTTATATGGATTTTTATGAAAACTCCAAAAACTAATTAATCCTTGGTGTACATATACATGATTAGATTGTTGTTATGGTATATTAGCATGCTATGGGGTGTCTTATCTTGTCAATTTGATGATTAATTGACTAAAACGAAATCATGCTTAACCTAGGGTTTGAGGTTTGGGGGATTTTGAAATAATTGGAGAAAATAATTAATTAAACCTATATTTATGAATTTGACTCTAATTAGATACAATTGGGTCATATGTGAGTAGAAATTAACATTAATATGATTATGTTACATGTTAATGTATTGGCGGTATATATGCGGTAATATGGATAAGTCTATGTATATCTTTGGTTGGAAGCTTAATTATGCTATTGTAATATATTTCTACATTATATATAAATTATTGGGTGTTGTAGTGGGTAATTGAAGAGAATTGATGGGGATACACCTAGGCATATCCTTGATTGGGGGCGTAATTGTGCCATAATTGCATATCTTGCCTTGCATGTTGATTGTTGGGTTTATAATTGGTGGATGTTGGGATTTAAAGTGAATGAGCCTAGGCTTATTCTAGTTGTGGCTAATGGTGTAATGAAAAAAATTCTATACATGATGTGTATTGTTGAGGTTGATGGATATGATTGTGGTGATGATGATCCGAGTGGAGATCAATCACATGACTCGGATGAGAGCCAAGACTTGAATGGGAGTCGACGGGGAGCCCACTCCCTTCGGTTATGGAGCATAAATTAGGGATTGGCTCGGATGAGAGTAAAGACTCGGACGGGATCCAAGGAGAATTATTTGCGGCTACTACCATAGTAGTGGCCATTTTGTTAGTTGATGTAAGTGAGAATGTAAAGAATGATTATTTTTTCAAAAAGATTATGCAAACAAGTTTTTGGCTATAAAAAGAAAACTTTTTTTTAAGTTGTGTACTTATTATTAATTGTTGCATAATCACCCTCGTATAGCATGCATACTTCATAGATTATCATATTTCCTACGATCTCTGGCTCATAATGTTGTTTAAAACAACATTTCAGATAACCATGGAAAGAATATACTTGAATGCTAGATGGATATACTTGATGCTTCCCAAATCAATTTCGATGCGGGACTTAATGGATGATACTCTTTACATGTTTCATTTCATCTCTTAGACTTATGTTCTTGTGTTGATGATAATTGGAGGAATGTAATAGTTTGTATTAGACTTAAATCTAGGATGACTGTAAGTCCTTAAAGCCAATTACATTGTTTGCTTGTTATTGTGAGGTTTCGAGCTTGAATTTGGGTACGTTGGTTTATTCTTAAAAATTTGAAAATGTATGTTTTTCTCTAACTTATGATTATTGATAGATGTTTATTTTAAGGATGATAATATTTGTATCTTCTCTCCTTATTGTCTGTTTTGTTGGCATTGGTGCCACTTCGTTATCATTGAGGTAGTGTTGAATGTTTGTATATTTACATGGACTAATCCAAATTAGGATTCAAGACTAAGTTGTAAAACTTTCCTAAAATCTTATGTCGGTGCCATTTATTTCCATATAATAGAACTTGAGAATTCTAACTTGGTAAAGTCCCTCATTGACCTAAACTATCTCAATTATGCCATACAATGTTTTCGGATGCTTTAACATCAGATTTGGGAGTTAAAACATATTACATAAATTTTTGTGAACTTGCAATATCTGTAGGGTTCGCTCGAGTGAACTCTAGCTTGCTCGAGCGGTCTCTGCAGATAGCAACTATTGGGTTTATTACATTAAAAACAGGATTTTAATGAAATGTTATAGGGTATGGCATGGACATGAAAATAGTGGATTTAAAAAGTAGATTCCAAACACCAAGGCTTTAAATCAACAAAACATGGGGATTTTCTTAACTGTAGAATTGGTTAACTTGACCTTATTTTGCTTCCAGCCTGAGTGTGATCCGGTCTATCTCCTTTTCACTTGGAGTATTATTGAGGATAGAAATTCTTAAAAGGTCAGGACGTGACAATATATATATATGTAACAGTCAAGAGAGAGAGAGAGAGAGAGAGAGAGACGGAGGATACTTGGTGTTGAGTTTGGGAGAGACGACGTGAGTACCGGAGTGGACGCTGGAGAAGAAAATGAAGAGTCAGCGAAGAGGGAGGAAGATCGTCTGAGACTGAGAGAGAGTGAGCGTAGCTGGTGTTACAATCGCTTAGTCGTTAATCACGTGTCACTAGTTTATTATGTAAATTATACCGATATCTACTACTAACTGGGTAGATAGCAGTAAGCCAGGGTCGATCCCACGAGGAAAGAGCTATTTTTTTTTGTTAAGAAACAGTATTTTGTTTAAATTATTTAAGCTAAAAAGAAAATGAGTAAATCTTGGATTTGGAAAAGTGATTTTTAGCAATGAAAATTAAACAAGCAATTAAAAAGGAATTTAAATTAATTAATTGAGAAAGGTTCCATCTTAGGTTAAGAATCCACCATCACTTAGCAATCTAGTTTCGAATAATTTCTATTTTATTTAGCTTTGAGTCAGATTAGATCCTATCGTAACAAGACCGATATGGATATCCAAGAAAAATAGATTTTAATTTCAACAAGACATATTCTATCCGAAATGTAGAATATCTCAAGTTCTACTCTCAAAATCTCAAATCACAAATATGGCATAGACTATCAAAGATTCTAGCACGATCCATCCGGAGTACTCTTATCCATGACATAATTTATCTCAAATTTGCGTATTCGAACAATAAGCACAGTTATACAACACTCATTTAATGCAATCACACAAAACTTAAACGGCAATTAAATTAATTAGAAAATATCCAACAAAGGGATTAAAATAATTATTGTATAATAATCTGATTACAAAGAATAAATAAAATAAAAAACTAATCTACTCCTAAATTACCAAGTTTGGGTTTCATCGTCACCCGAGGCAGAGGCAGTAACTTAACCACTCATGGTTAGGTAGGATTCCATCGTCAAGTTGATATCGATCGTCATCGGTAGCTCCTCAGTGAGGCCCGGACCTTCCAGAGGTGACTTGGTCGGAGCCAGAGAAGGTGAAAGAGAGATATATCAATGAGAGAATGAGAGATTGAATTGAGAATTGGATCAAAATGAGATTGAATGATTTGAGAATGAAACATAAGGCCTATTTATAGTTTTTCTGCTGCATTAGATTTAGCAACTGGGCACGGAGCGTCCGCACGTTTTGCGTAGGCGTCCGAATGAAAATTACGTGGACTTCAAGGTAGATAGCGTCGCGACGGTTGGCGTGCTGGCGTCTGGTCGGTCGGTACTAGCGTCGGGATGGTTTATCTTATTGTGTTTGGATGGTTGGCATAGACTTCTAGAATATCGCAGCATGAGCGTCTCGACGTTTGGCATGAGCGTCCGGACGGTTATCTTGCAACGTCCGGATGGTTTGTGCTGTTTTGTTGGTCTTTGTTTGGTTGCATCGTATTTGTTGCTAAAATGACTGTTTTATTGTTGTTTTGCATCACTCCTCTAATACATGTCTTAAACACAAAAATACTACAAAAATACATATTAGATAACATATCAGGACTAAATCAGTGTAAATTAATGGGTTTAAATCGTCACTTTTGAGTGCCGATCAGTTAGTACTATCGACGGCAAGAACGGGTTAGCAAGGGACTCATAGGGCCTTAAGAAGAAAAGGGCTGGGAGGAGGGTGTACCAGGATGTACCAGTAAACTTCTATCGATAGTAGAAGATGGAGACTTGTTTAAAAAGGTGTTGTCCTTTATCCTCTGAGAAGACGCTCCCCAACCGCCAAAACGTGCCTTTTCGTTTCCTAAAAATTGGCAACGTGGGCAAAAATAGCTCAAACGCCGTCGTGTAGCCTAGGATTTTACGCAAAATGGCTGGCATCACTTTCTCACATTTATTACAGCGATGGACGAGGTAGTTAATGACTAAGCGACAAGTGTTCCAGTTCGACACAGCGTTCCACGCACGCCAGCAGAGAGTTAGCGCATTTTTAGTAAACCTCTTCAACAAGGAGGAACTGTTTTCTACTGGCTGCTCAGGAATCAAAGGATCTTCATCCCTGCTCCATATATGGTGAGGCAGAGAGCAAGTTCTCTTTACCTGGGTTGATCAGGCCCAGGTGCCAGGAGTCTTCATTAAAGGATCTTCATCCCTGCATCTTATACGGTGGGGTAGAGAGTAAGTTCTCTTTCCGTGGGCCGATCAGCCCCTGGTGCTAGGAGTCTTCATCAAAGGATCTTGATCCATGCACCTTATACGGTGGGGCAGAGAGCAAGTTCTCTTTGCCCGGGCTGATCAACCCTAGGTGCTAGGAGTCTTCATCAAAGGATCTTCATCCCTGTGTCTTATATAGCGGGGCAGAGACCAGGTTCTCTTTTCCCAGACTGATCAGCCCCATGTGCCAGGAATCTTCATCAAAGGATCTTCACCCATGCGCCTTATACGGTAAGGCAGAGAGCAAGTTCTCTTTGCCTAGGCTGATCAGCACCAGGTTAAAATCAAGAGGAAATCAACATTTATGTACGACATATGGGGGATAAACTCTCAACGTGCAGATGGAGGTAAATCACAAGTCAATCACAACAGAGATAGCAGCAAAAATATACATTCATCCGAAATCTATGATCTGGGGAGCCAAGCTTGCCCCCAACACAGACCTCCTAAAGGATCAAGTTCGAAAAACGTTAATGTACTATCGCCTGCAGGGAGTGTATTAAGGCAAAAAATAAACAGAAATTACACAAACAACAGGAGAAAGCTTTTAGGGGTTTCCTTCAGCTGCTGTTTGACCGGGATGCAGGTCGGCCCCGGCTTCTTCCGTTTGACGTTGGTCAGCCCCGGCCTCTTTGGTCTGACGTACTCTTTCCTCTGAGGGCTATTGGACCTTCTAATCGCCCGCAGGATCTGCAGAAACGTCTTAGTCGACCAGCACCTCACCCACTTCCCGAGTAACTGAATCAGCCTACCCAAATACTCCGTCATCGCCCCCGCCCTCAGCTTGGGTCTCCTCAATTTCATTGGGTTGGATCAAAGTGAAGTCAACGTGAGGCCACATAGCTTGGGCCTGGATCCTGAATGCCTTGTAGCCCTGATCCCAGTACTTCGTGATCTCATACTCGACTTCATCACTTCGCATATGTTTGTCAATCTTCTCTTGCATGATCCTTCTGAATTCGTCTGTCTCCTTTAGAATAGTAACTCCCAGGGTTCTTTCCCGTACTCTAGCATTCTCAAATATGGATAGCTTGGCCTCAAGTTGGAGGATGACCCCTTTTGCCTCTCGCAGCTCTTTCGCGATCGTCCTCCTTACTTCAGTTGAAATCCTGAGTGCCACCACACCTTTGTCCCTCTCCTCTTTGAGCTTAGATATTTCGAGTTTTAGCTCCCTGACCTCCTCACAAGCCCGCTCCAGGTCTCCAGTCCTTTGCTGGAGGCGTTTGTTAACCATCTTCCAGGCCTTAAAGTACTCCTTCATCTTCAGATGAGTATTGTAGCCAAAGGCCAGGGACTGAAACAAATATGGCCGAGCAGTCCGGATGATTAATATGAGGGGATAGTCAGCTTGAGATCACAAATGGAATATGAGATGCAACACTACCCAGGAAGGCTACGTACCTGAAACCCATGTTGAAAGTATCGATCGACAAAGTCTTTGGCTGAGAAGGTTCCCAAAACCTCCTTGTCCTTCGGTGTTAAGGTCTTCTTGAGAATCGTCTCCCAAGAAAACCCCTCGAACAAGATGGACCATCTCTCCACGGGGGCAGCCGTAGCCGTCGACCCCTCGAACCTCATTTGAGGCACTTGCGGGGGAAGCTGGGCTTCGGTCGAGCGCCCCACACTGCGCCCAATGGGAGCCGCCGGATCTTAGGGAGCATGGCGTTATGGTCGGTCGGCCCCAGTAATTTGCTTCGTGCGCTGACGCTTCGATCGTCCCTTAGCCTCTCCAGAGCTCCCTCGCTTGGCTCGACGGTCTCTCCTGCTCAGCGCTGCAGGTCTCATGGTGTCCTCCATTTCTCCTTCAGCAGCTACCTCCTCCACTTCCCTCTTGGTTACAAATTCTGCACAAGATAGATTTTGATCAGATTAAACCAAGGATTCATGAAGAAAGGGCCGTCAAAGGCAGAAAACACGAGGTGTGTCACCTGCCACCCTATGAGCCCTCCGGCTTCTGCTGAGCGGAATAGGTTGAGAGCTTTAGAAGAAGGCTCAGGGCCAAAGAGGTACTCACTTAAACTATCGGCAATGACTAAGGCCTCCTAGTCACGACTGTCGTACTTCAGAGCAGCCTCCACTACCTTCTTCTGTCCCGCCGTGACATGCAGGTCCTTTGCCCGACCGTCTTTAAAAAGCAGGGCCCATGTCCAAACCACCAACACTAAGGCGCCCGACTCATCTTCTCGAGCCTGACGCTCCCACCCCAGGCCAGACACGAAAAAGTATTGCTCCTTCCAATGTTTGATCGATGAAGGTAGATTTCAGATCAGGCTTCTGTCCGGGTACGCCTACAAGCTGACATACCCTGCCTGGTGCTTGACAGGTTTGTAGCACCCAAAGAGTTCTTCCATAGTAAGGCCACGCCCGTTCACCGCCTCCCACAGGTTCATACTGCCTAACAGAATTCGTCAAGCGTTGGGGACCAATTGCCCCGGTGAGATGTTAAGGAATGCCAGAACTTCCCTAACGAAGAGGGAAAGAGGCAACCTAAGGCCTGCCTGTAGGGACCCTTGAATAAACATACCTCCCCTCCGAGGGGAGTGCAAGCCCTCTCCTTATTGGCCGAAACCCTCAGAACCGTATCTTTGGGGATTTGATACATCTCCCGGATCTACTCCAACTCTTCTTCCCTGACGTTCAACGCCACCAACTGCGCTAAAAAGGCCGCAATCGCCTCATCCCTCAAAACATCAGTGGACATGCCCTCTCCTTCCCCGGCCCCTGCTTCAGAAGGTCCTTCCCCTGCTCCGGAAGGCCCTACCTCCTCGCCTTGACGGCGGCAGCCCACTTGACTCTCCTCCCACGATTCGGCTTCCGATGGTTCATCCATAAGACGGAACTCAGGGACAAGGGGGTTAGGTTCTGGGGCGGTTATGGTGTGTTGGGTTTCGGAAGCGTGTCGTTTAAAAATTACAACCGATGCACGTTTTTCATGAAAATAAAAGCGATCCTATTCTAATGAATAGAAATACACCTTTTAGAGATTTTCAAAAAATCTCTAAGTTCTTTGAATCCGTTGGTGAGACCACCACGAGGTCTTCTCACGTATTCCCCTGCAGGTATCGTCTCCGGCGAGTGGGCGCCGATCCGAGGTGATTCTACGTCGGCTTCAACATACGTTCTCTCTTTCAAAACCTTGGAGCAAGAAGCAAGAACAAGGAT
>JAULLF010166467.1:0-12314 GCA_035668175.1 Sarracenia flava
GTTCGTTCACACAAGACTTTGCCGCCTTTGAGATTCGTAAATCGCAAATCACAGAACCAAAAATCAAAGCGACAGATCACAAATCACCGGAGATCTGGACTCGACGAAGAAGAACACCGGAGAAGACGAACCAAGAATCAAAACGGCAAATCGCAAATCGCAAATCATAGATCTCCGAGCTTCCTTCATCGATTTCCGAGCTTCCTCGTAGATCTCCGAGCTTCCTTCGTTGATTTCTTCGTCTGCGACGCCAAAGGAGACGGAGACGGAAGGCGACGACGGAGGAGGAGAAGAGGTGGTGCCGGTGGTGACGACGGGGGAGGAGGAGAGGCGGAGGCGGAGGTGGTGCGTTGAGCGGAGGAAGAGGAGGAGGAGGAAAGGCGGAGCCGGAGGCGGTGCGATGAGCGGAGGAGAGGAGGAGACGCAGAGGGTGGTTAGATTGGGAGAGGGTATAGGGAACGGGGGCAATTTTGACATTTCGAATTTTTTAATTACTTAAAGGGTTTATCCATTATTAAATTACTTAGAGGGTTTTATCCATATTAAGCATTAAACAAAGAGTTTTATCCTAAAAAATCCTTAAATTTTAGTAAAAAATTAAATATTCATTTAAAATATAATTATAGATTTTGTGATAACAATTTATTTATCGCATGCCACAAATGTTAATTAGATTTAGTTTGAGTAGATTAGGTATAACACCTATATTAACTAATTATTTAAAGATAAGTACCATATAAGTTTTAAATTGGGAATAACTCTACAAAAGAGACAAAAGTATTATTCTAACCTCACATAACAATTCCATCAAAAAAAAAAAAACCTCACATAACAATCATACCAGGTGTTATGAGATTGTGAAAAAATGATGAATAATTGTTTAAATTTTTTAGAAATTGAAGTTATTCCTAACCCAAATATTTTATGGTAGTTATCCCTAATTACTTTTTTTTTTAAAGTGGATTTATCCCTAATTTTCACATTTAGTTATAAGTAAAAATATCATCGCTAATAACATTTTTTTAGTTAAATTTTTTCATTGTCATTAAAATTGTTCACTAAAACCTTTTTCGCACCAAATTTATTTTTGGCTACAAATTTAACGATAAGATTTATGTGATAAATAAAAAATTCTCATAAACAATTTGCATGGTCACAAAATATGGGTCTAATGAGATTCAGCGACAGGTCAAAAACGTCATCATTACTAATAACTTTTTAGTCACAATTTCTTCATTGTCACTAAATCTATTTGTCACCAAATCCATTTTCACGCCACTCATTTAGCGACAAAAATTGTGTGAGAACTAAGAAATTATCGCAAATAATGGCATCAAGTTTTTTCTGACCACTCCTATTTTTGTCAGAAAATATTTGTTTTTTTTGTGACAATTTTATTCCTATCACATCAAACTTTCTCATTATAAACTTTTTTTTTTATCTTGTAGTATGTGTTTTGATTAAAATTTTATTATTTATGTTTTAAAAATATATATTTTTTAAATACCAAGTAAACACTAAAATATATATAAGTAATATAAAATTATTTATATATAATTTTTTATTGTGTAATATTTTACGTTGAAATAAATAAAATCTTAAAATTACAAATGCAGAGATTAGATGAGAGATCGAGTGGCTGAGAGATCGAGTGATTGGTTGCAAATATCAATCAGGCTAATTAGGACCCAATTAAGGAGAAATTTTTGGGTGCATCCGAGGCATCCAACTGGAAGACAGAGGTGGCGTCCCCTAACCGGATTTGGGGATCCTACTGGTCGCCTTTCCTGCTTGTCCCTGCTGGGCGACGGAACGGCGACGTTTTGAGGGTAAGGGGTAAAAATTTCATTAAGTGGAACGACGCCGTTTCCTCTACCTTGTTTTCCACTTTCTTTTGATTCTTGTTTTCTTTTTTCCCCTGCAAATAAAGCCCTAAAACTCCCAAACATAAAATCCCGCTGCCGAGTCACCTGCAACACAGTGAGGGAGGGAAGTCACCGCCGGTCTGCAACCAAGCAATCACCACCGGATTTTGCGCCTTAAGCTTGCTCGAGCACGTTGTCGACTTTGATTCTTCCGGCAAAAGTGACACCAGTGCCTCCGCCAAACGCCGCTCTTAACGTCGATATGGTGGAATTAAAGTGCCCCCTTCTCCTCCCTTAACCTCACCGTCGGTCTGCAACCTAGCAATCACCAGTGGATTTTGCGCCTTAAGCTTGCGCGAACACCTTGCCGGTATATTAGAATAGATGAACATGGCATTGACAGTATTTGAAATGAAGTAGTTACAGATAGTATTTAATTATTTTTTTTGGACGTTATTTCAGTTGAATATAGTATTTGGTTTTCTCTTTTCTTTGACTGTTGGAATGGAATACGGGGTTCTATTATCATTTTGCTATCTCGCAGTCACTTTTAGTCTGAAAATTTTCCAGCCCTATTTTCAATAATTATTTATTGTAGTTTCTTTGCCTAATTTTGTTCTCTCTTTTCTTTTTCCTGTGTTTTTTCCCTTGACAATTCAAGGTTTGCCGAGTGTAAAATCATGGACAGCATTATGACTACAGATTATGTAAGTTGTTTCTCACCAGTGGAATATAATTATTTCATATGAACTTTCTCAATGAGAATTTTGTGTTTGCTGCATTCTTTACATATACAAAAGCACATTTTCAGATTCAGAATTTCAGATATAGGTTTGCGTCGAGTATGTGGCAAAATAGAAATTGATCATGGTCGTGTAACTCAAAAGGTTTCTCTTTATTGCAGATTTGGTTCTCTCCTTTCCTTTGGCAGCTTCTTTGGCAATTCTGGATGTAGATTTGCCTGTGTATTGGTTGCCTCTTGTGCATTGGTTGGTTTGCTGTGGCAGATCCTTTGCCTTGGTGCTCTTGCAGTACTAGTGTTAGCTTGTGTAGTAACTCCTTTGACAGTTCTGGTTGTAGTGTATTTGGTTTTTATTTATTTTGGATTTGTATGGCCTGGGTATGCCCCTTGTAAATTTGTAAATTTTTTTCATTTTATGAGAATGCATTGTTGTGCAATAATTTTCAAATCAGTTGCTATGTGGTAATGATAGTTGTTTACTGTCAATAAAAGGAAAAGATACAGGAAAATGCTTGGAAATTGTTTGTTTGGCATAGAATCAGCATAAATTCATAAACTTTGCAACAACATAAATTCGAATCCAAGTGGCATGTAATATTTGTTGATGAAGAGATGAAAAAATTAATCCAATTATCCAAGGAGAGTGAAAAAACATTCGAAAAACATAAAAACAAGACTTGGATTACTGCATGAGGATTTAAGCAAGCTCTTGCCATGACAGCAAGCTCCATGACAGCAAACTCCAATAGCAGGATTTAAGCAAATGTTTATAACTATTTAAGCAACAGGATATAAGCAACTGTTTATAATCTTTATAACTACAACTGCAGCAAAGGCTTCTTGTTGAATAGCTCTTGCCTTTGTTGCAGCTTCTGACCCAAAAATACATCTAAATACAGTGTAATTCACCTTGCAATCTGTAACATTTGCAGTTGTTGAATATCTCTAGCCTTATGATTGTAACTTGTAATCTGTAACCTTTATTCTAGTTAAAATGGTCTACAAATGCTACCTTTATTACACAAACCTGTGGCATAAAGCCACATCTAGCATTTTAAGAGTTATGAAAGTTACATGGAGGTTTTCCTCAAAAGGAACCCATGAGTTTGCAGAGAACTTCAAGGTATGCCCCCAATTTTAGTTCATTTGCAAGTGTGTAATGATTTCATTACTAAACTTTCTCTATATGGGACAGACACCAATTCCGAAGTTTTAGCACCACCATTATCATCAACTTATATTTCAATTTTATGCATCTCAAGTTACAGCTCTAAATGAGAAAAGATTAGTTCTCCAATCACCATTCTCCCAGATTAATTACCCTTTTCAAATTAATTCTCTTGGAAATACCATATAATTCACACACTTCTTGTAATCAAGCCAAACCAAACAAAACCTTGTGTACCAATTATTTTGGCTTAGAAAGATAAATAAACAATTTGAAAGTTTCTTCAAAAGCCATTGACAGCCAAAAAAAAAAACATTGACAAATGGCAAATGACAAATGACAAATGTCTGACCCAAAAAAAAAACAAAAGCCATTGAACCAAAATCATTGACAGCAACACCCTGCTCCTTCAATGCAGACACCAAAGCTTCCTTGTGATCGAACTTCTTCAACAACTTGTCATGCTCAGCCAATTTCACCTTGACCTTTGAAAAGCAACACCATGCTCCTTCACTTGGGAATGTCACTTGTCCAAGCGAACAGCAGGGTCCCCGTATTAGCGCCCTGCTGTTTGATTAACTTTTTGCTAAAGTTGCAGCCCATTTGTTGAAGTTACAAGTTTGTTGCTATGTGGTTGCTGAAGTTGCAGTCCATTTGCTGAAGTTCGAGTCCATTCACTGTTTTTTTTGTGCTGGCCTTAGTCTTTTCTATTATTTCTACTCACCTATGTTGTGCTGCCATGAGTGATATGGGCTTTGCAACGGATGTTCTAATATTGCCATGGAATTGCTATGTTATTGGCCATGGAATTGATTGGATTTGCTATTAACGAGTAGGAAAGTGCAATCATGGAGCAAGTTGTTGTCTTGGAGATTTGGCAAATGAGGTGAATTATAGTGCATCTACTGTCATGGGGTTTTGGCATTAAAGTGCTTGCTTCATAGTGTTTGCTGTCATAGTCATTACTCATTGGTGATGGAGGGAATATAGATGGACTTTATAGTGTTGGCCTCTTGCTAACTCTGTAACTTATCTTGTAATTTTGCCCCATTTGTAATATTAATACAAGTTATTTTGTTGTTGGCCAATAAAAAAAATTATTGCACATAAACATGAGACAACATTATTTATGAAGTTCTTATCAGAAATATTGTTAGTCCATTTGTTGAAGTTCTTATCATTTTCTTTGATTTCTATATTTCTGTATCCATTTCTATATATGCATGAATTATGTGGTTGTCGTTGTTTGTGTGACTAACACTGGGTGCTGCGAAAGATGAAATGATGTAGTGAAGGAAATTGATGCAGGAAATTGATACAAGGAGTTCATAATGTTACACTTGGCCGATAGACAAGAAGTTCATGTTGTCATACTTTATTGGTTATTAGTTATCGATCATTTAATAAAGAATAAATGGGATTTCGTATGCGAGCCCAAAAATTTAAGACAACAATGCATTCTCATAAAAGGAGAAAAATTTACAAATTTACAAGTAGCATACCCCAGGCCATACAAACCCAAAAAAAATAAAAATCAAATACACTACAACCACTATGCCTATAAAACAACATCAAAACAACTACTATTAGAGCCGAAACCACATAAAGCAGTTACTACACAAGCTATCACTACACTGCTAGAGCACACCTATCAATGCTACCGCAAACCAACCATAGCATAAGAGGCAACCAATGCACAAGAGGAAAGGAGAGAACCAAATCTGCAAAAAAGAGAAACCACTAAGAACCAAATCTGCCAAAGGAAATGATCAATTTCTATTTTGTCACATATTCAACTACAATATTCACAACACTTTAACCTTTATTGGTATATTTCAGTGTTGTGGGTAATTTACTCATGAATACCAATACGAGAGAAGTAAGGTCTTTTTCGTCCTACTCCTCTCCCTAGATGATATCACGTAATGGTGGCGATGGAGGGAGGTGAATGTCGAGGACCCCAGATGTCGAGGGATTGCTGACACTGGCCAGTGGCACGGCAGGACCAGAGACGGCCACTGTATGTGTGGTAGATGACGTCGGGTGCTGCACCTCTGGCATGATGGGCATATCTACGTCACGAGCTCTACCTCTGCCACACCTGCGTTCTCTGCCCCGACCACGACCTGGCATCGGTGGGCGCCGCACCACCCATGATAAAGTCTGCCTCACAGCCTCCGTCAGATCGGAGATGCCGCGGTGATCAATGTACGACTCGTTACTGGTCGGAATGGTGGGGTCATGACCGCCTACCGAAGAGGAGAACTGCAACCAAGTCCCAGCAGTCGAAGTGTCGAATGGTGTGGATGGCGAGCCGATAGAAGAAGTACTGGGAGGCGGCAGTGAAGACGTACTGGGCGCGTCCGTTGGCGGCACATGATGCTGTTTGTCGGTATTTGTGAGCGATGTGTATGCTCCCGTGAGTAGCTACTGGATTGTGGCATACTCCGGATGAAATGGCATATGGCGTCGTACCCAATCATCTATCACACGGTACGCGCCAACAACATATCATTCCTGCAATTGAATGAAAACATTAGTTATATATAGTAATGGAAAGTTAGTACAACGAAGAAAATGATAGTAAGTGTTAATGACTAAGTTATATAAGGAATAAGTAATGGAAAGTTATATAAGTAATAATAAGTGTTAATAAGTAATAGAACAATAGTTGTATAAGTAATAGAAAGTTACATGAGTGATTACTAACTCGGTCACGACCCCGGCCCCTCCAACGTATCCGTGCGCCCGACTATGGATGGGATTTGTAAGAAGCAACCAGGACACCCGATGATATCACTGCATCTATGGATCGTGGTAGTCCATCGGGACAACTGTCTGCGGGGCATCGACAATGTCCTCCATCCGCCAGTCCCATAATGCAACCCGAGTGATGTGGGTCTTTGTCTAATCCTCACCCGGTCGACCACATTGATCCACACGATGCAAATTCTGATTGGTATCCGAGTGCTGTGGGACGGTCTGCACACGTCCGAACTGACGCAGGACTCGATCGGGCATATGACACTCTACGACCTTGATACAGATCAGTGGAACCCGTGCCATCCAAACATCCATGACGGCTTGCTAATACTCTGGCAGGCCCATAATGATCTGATCTGCCACTCCGTAAGGCCTCCACACTATCTGAGACAAAAAAAATGGTAATTAGATGGTAAACGACAAGGATTATATTCAAGTAAATGCGGCATAAGTTAATACTTACCTCGTCCGCAGTCATCTGATAGAACTGGTCATGGTAAAAGACAACCACGTGGGTGGGTGCGACTTCAAGCACAAAGCCCACGCGCCAACGACTAGCCCACGGACCGGCCACTAAGATAGCAGCCCCGTGCTGGATGGTAGCCTAGCCCGGTCCCGCGTCTAGTCTGCGTGCGGGGGCAATCCTCGGGAATCTCTCCTTTGCCCATACCTGAATAAATCGAATGTAACCATTAGTTTCCAGTTGACATATAGAAATTGACATACTAATATAGATAATAAAGTGTTGCAAGAAAAAATGGGACAATGCTATATACCTGTAATAGCATGGGTGGGCCTGCAATCCCCTACTCACCAGGCCTAGTAGCCCGACATAAATTACGGTACAAACATGCCAACACTGCCGCTCCCCAACTATAGGAGTGCACCTGGCCGAGGTCATATAGCAATGGCAGGTAGATGAGCTTAATTAGATTGTGTGACTTATGGGCATAAGAAAGCCCCCGATAAGCCACAAAATCAAAGCCCGTGCACGCTGCTGGATAACCTTGGCGGGAGCGTCTACCGGAATGTTCCCCGTGAAGTGCTAGCGAAACCATGAGACTCTAGCTGTCGCCCCGTCCATGGCCTGGTCCGGAAGGGTGACCCCGAGCTGCTGGAGGACGATGGCCTGCCACTCGTCCTGGGTATGCTCTGGGTCGGCCAGAATGACTGCGGCACCGTGAACGGGCAGCCCGAACAATACCTCAATGTCCTGCAGCGTCACTGTAGCCTCACCAATAGGAAGGTGGAATGAGTGCGTCTCCTATCTCCACCACTCGACTAAAGCTGTGATAAGGCTATGATCGAGACGGATGTGCCTAATATGGGATACCACGTAGAAGCCGGTCTGGAGCATAAGCTACCACACGCGGGGATCTATCGGGTACTACCCTAGGGTACTATCACCCCTACGGTAATCAAGCGGCGATGTCTCCTGAAACATTATAAATGAGAATTAGAGAAAATAAAAAGTTCTTTAAAAGGATAAACAATTGGATGCGTCTCGATTGAATATAGGTCGCAAGTACTCACCTCGGCATCCCACAGGTCATCAGCTCTGTGCTGTAGCGTCAAGAGGACATGGTCCTCAGCAGGTAAGTTAGCGGCCATATCGAGTCCTACAAAGATATTGAAGCAACAGATCAATGTAAATGACGAGGTAAATATGCAAAATATGATGCAGATATCAACTACGTAGACTTTTTAAGAGGCTTTTTAAGCAACACCTCCATATGAATTTATCGAGAGTAACTAAAAGATATAATGTTTAACAGAACATAATAGTTGAAAAGAATTCACATAGACTATTAATATAACAAAATGAAAAAAAGGATTGATGCTTTTGAATTTGGATAAGAAAGTAGTTTTGTATTTGGAAAATTTTGGTGGCTCACAGTCCATGAGAGTTTTAGGATTTTTTGAATGATTTTGAATGATTTTTTGATATAACAAAATGATTTTTTGAATGATTTTGGTGGCTCACATCACGAATGAAATGACATTTGCGCATCTCATGAAGGCAATTTCAAAAGGTATTGAACGAAAACCAATACCCTAACAGTCCTGCTACGTTTACACCAATTTGGTGTACACCAAGTTTACACCAGCTTTTAGCGACAGAAAACAATTTTAGCGACTGTTTACAACTGTCGCTAAAAATAGAAAACAGTTTTAGCAACAGTTGGTGTAAAATTGGTGTAGGTTTTGAGTGTAAACGTAGCATTTCTGATACCCTAAACCCTAAATTTGAAAAGGTATTGGGATGAAAACCAATTTCAAAAGGTATCGGGACAAGAATTTGGTTAATCTCATGAAGGCAATTTCAAAAGGTAAAAAATTCTAATCAACATGTTCGGTTTCTGTAAAAAATTGAACGAAAACCAATACCCTAAACCCTAAATTTGAACAAATGAATTCAATCTCATAAATGAACCAAACCAAACCCTAAACCCTAATCAACAAGTTCGGTTTTTGTAAAAAAAATTGAACGAAAACCCTAAATGAACCAAACCCTAAACTCAGTCTCATAAATGTTCGGTGGAGGAGAGAGATATCATATGCATAAGATGAATCAATTTCAAGTTTCTGAAAAAAATTGAACGAAAATAGATTGCGTACCAAAAATCGCCTAAAAAATTCGACGAGACAGAGAGAGGGGCACGAGACAGAGAGGGGAACTCGCGTTCTTGGATCGATGATTTCAATCTTGGGGTTCGGAGATGATACAGACTTCTTGGGGGCAAGGAAATCGTGTCGTCGCGTTTGCTCGAGGTCGCTTTCGAAATAACAGACGGTGCTGCGAATGACGGGTTAAGGCAAACGAAAAAACTTATAAGTTAAAATGCGAAGATAACCCGTCATTGCCAACGACGGGATCAGTGCAAATATTTAACCCGTCGTTTGTAACGACGGGATCAGTGCAAATATGGAACCCGTCGTTCATAATAACGGGATCAATGGAAATGTATATCCCATCAATGAAAACGACGGGTTCTATAGATCTCGTCGTTACAAACGACGGGTTAAATGTAAAAAATAAAAAAAAATTAAAAGAAGCGTCGATCGCAGGAATACACAAAACCCGTCATTACCAATGACGGGTTAACGTAATTTGGGAATTAAGTTTAAAAACAACTATCTCGGGAATAAAGTTTACAAATTAACGTAATGGGGGAAAAAATCCCGGTCTGTGTATATATTGGTTCGATATTAATTCTTGGAAGAATGATTTTTATGTTTGGTATTAAAGTATTTATATTTAAGAAAAATATTTTAATTTTCTTGTTTTGAGAACAAAAATATTTTAATTTTAGCGTCATGTTAATGTTGATCATGCACATATGTTGGTGGATACACAAATATGTTCATTTGATTCTGTCGATTGGATAATACTAATGAATTCGGGTCCATAACCATGGGTTCCAATGCACGGATCGAATCGGTATATCAATACCGATTTGATCCTGGATCAACTAAGCCCTCTCGGGGACTTGCTTAAGAATAAGAAAGAGGAGAATGTGGTCAGAAATTCATAATAAAGTCCGACCACAACGATCGAATTGATTATCTTCATGCATAAGGATACTAGCTTACCTAGTAGAAAAGATGATTCCATCATCTATGATTGAGTTGATGGTGTGTTTGGAGGTATTTTTGGTTTTACATGTCGTTAAAACAATTGAAACATCATTAAAAAAACATTATTGATACAAAGTATCCCTAATTCCTGATTCGAATAGTGATTTTCAGAAAATAGCGCTCGCAGCGAGTTTGAACGCTCTGAAGCGCTTGTAGAGCACTTGGGTGCCCCCATCGAAAATCTCATTTTAAAAATGCGATTAAAGTTTTTTTTTCATTTTAACCCCCTCTTTCTCTCTCTAAAACATCAATAGGGAGTTAGGGTCTGGCTTTTAAAAGGCCATGGAGTTTCATGGAGTCATCTAACATGTATTTGGAGGTGGAAACATGATTAGGACATCGATAGTTTCATTTTCACCGGACGGTTTGTGCTTTGGAGGTTGGATTCGAGTTAGAGTTCATTCCTAGTGAGTTTTATCATCTTTGAGATAGGATTCAAACTATATTGAAACTTTGAGGTTAATATGGATTATATATTTGAATTATATCCATATTTTGTATGTATAAATGTAAAAATGTTGAGATTTGGAATCCTAAATTGTTGATTGGGTGTTGATAGTATGAGATTAGGTTGTTGTAACTTAGGTTTGACAAATTTATCTTGTTAATTTCATGAAAATCACTTTGATTGAGAAAAACCAATTCTAGAGTTTGTAATTGGGGCTAAATCCATGAAATTGGGGTTTTAGGTGGTTTGGTCTAAACCTGTGAAATTGATGATATTTATTTGCAATTGGGGGTTGTGGGAACCTAAGAAAGTAAATTTAAATTTTTGGGTGAAAGATAAAATCCATGCGTATTGGCTTATTTGGGGGGTTTTGGTTTGAAACTTGAAATTGAGAACTTTCACTATGTATAACAGCACATTTGGAAAAAATTAAGATTTTGATTAAAATCCATGAAATTACAAGTTAAAATTACTTAATTTATGGATATTGGTAATTTTGGAAATATTTAGAGCATATCCATCACATGTGGTGTCGAAATGGTATGTGAATTGGAGCCTCTTGATAAGGTTACGATTTAATCCATGTGCTTGATTTTATTTATGTAAAATTGGGACTTAAGGAAGTCTATTATGTGAATGTTGAGATTTGAACTACTATTATGTATTGAATGATTAAAAGTGAATTGGTTGAGAATCTAGCCCTATGGTTGATTTTAAAAATATAGATGTTGGATTCGGAGGATTAACATATTTGTGTGTATGTTGACCTACGATAGGGGGAGATGGCATGTGTGTATATGTTGGCCTACGATATGAGGAGATGACATGTGTGTGTATGTTGGCCTACCATAGAGGGGAATGGCATCTGTGTGTATATGTTGGCCTACAATAGGAGATAAGATGTGTATGTGTATATTGGCTTTCCATAGGGAGAGATGGTATGTGAGTGTGTATGTTGGCTTATGATAGGGAGAGATAGAATATGTATGTCAATGCCTATGATAGGGGGAGAAGGCATGTGTGTGTATATTCGCCTATAATAGGGGGAGATAACATGTGTATGTATATTGGCCTACGATAGGGGGAGATGATTTTTGTGTGTGTTGGCCTACAATAGGGGGAGATGGTATGTGTGTGTATGTGTGTTTGTTGGCCTATGATAAGTGGAGATGGCATGTGTGTGTAAGTCGGTGCTTAGTGTTGACCGGATGTGCGTGTGTAAGCAGGTGCTTAGTGTTGACCGAGTGTGTGTGTGTGTGTGCGTGTGTGTGTGTGTGTGGAAGCCGATGCTTAGTATTGACCGCGTGTATGTGTAAACCGGCGCTTAGTGCTAACCGGACGTGTGTGTGAGTAAACCTTGGGGGCATATGAATTGAGAAAAGTTTAACATTTGTTTTATAACAACATGAAGTTGGTTGAAAACGATTTTGAAGAGAGAAAAAGGAAAAGTTGTTGAAACGAGTTTTAAGAAACGTTTTTAAAATGGGAGTCATGTGAATACAGATTTTTGGCAAATCACAAAAACTGTTTTCCCTTTCAAACATATGTGATGTTATTCACATGATCGCCTCTCATATTATGTCTTTTATTCATTTGTTAATGCATATCCTACAAGTCTTGCCTTATGTTGTCGGAATCCAATCTTTTCAGATTTGGAAATAATCGTATGACATAGCTGGATAAGTGAGT
>JAULLF010167555.1:0-12309 GCA_035668175.1 Sarracenia flava
TCAACTTCAATCTCAAACTTCTTCTCCAATCTCCAACATCTTGAGATTTTCTTGACTTTTTGCTATAAAATTGAGCTCCAAACAAGGATTAAATCCTATAAACACAACTCAAATAAAGCTCAAACATAAGCAACAACAAATCAATGTGTTGTTATAATCAAAACCAAAATCAAGACTGATTGAAAAAGCCTTTAGGCTAACATATATATATATATACAAAATCTGGTGCAAAATTCCTAAATATCAAGTCACAAACAAAAAAGCTAATTAACTCAACAACACAACAGATTTCTGAACAGAAATCTTGCTCAAAACTACCCAATAGGGCATAGTTCGAAACCTGGGAGGCTTTCTAAAAATTCTTAAGCAACCGGCCCAAGAGTTTGATTAAACATAAAAAAAACTCTCAGCAATTGAATCCTAAACTAAGTCAACGAAATGATCCTGCCAAAACCGTCAACACCCAAAACAATTGAGCATCAACAATTCCCTAAGTTCTATTCTAATTCCAAGTTCCAAAATCAGTAAAACAATATAAAAAGAATGAAAAGGATAAAAATACAGCTGCCGAATTGAGACAGTAGATCTGGGCAAAAAAAGTAGCTTAAAATTCAACAACCAATCTGAAATGGAAACTGCTACAAGACTCCCCAAATGTTTAGGTTCTAACAAAAAAAAATTATTGAACTAACTCCAGGTTCTACTACAAATTTTCAGCAACCAAACTACAAGCAAAAATCAAGAAATTGACTTAGCAATTCAGTCCCTTTTTTTTGAAATGAAAATTGTCCATTAATTCGAAACCAAAACACGGCAGCCTCCAAAACAGGCGGGGTTTCTTTTTGTATTGAACCACTAGTCCCAAAGTTGCTGCTTAAAATTCTACGAGGAACCCCATATTTTCTGATTTTGTGCCAAAGCTGTCACCAAATTTTAAAAAAAATACTAATAATACTGAAGTGTTTTAAAAATACTACAAAGTTGCACAAAATTAATGTTCTATCACCCTTCATACATTTCTTTGCCAAGTCTTTAATTAACATTACACTTACTTATCTACAAAAGGTTTAAGCCCACTACAATTTATGAAGTTGGATCCTCGTGCCTCTTCCAATACAAACATGCACCAGTGAACAGCGCAAAACAGGTCCAAAATGCAGATTTTGTTCAATATACGTAAACGCTAAACATCTAGTTTTCAGTAGCAAAATAAGAACTTCTTTCAGCTCCAAGATACTTGCTGAGCTTATGTCTTGTTCTCCTTTCCTTTATTGCCTGAAAAGTTAGTAACACACGGGCTAAGCCCGAAGTAGGAAAATAACTAATCCAAAATTCATAATTATGCTGTAAGTAGGGATTATGCAATGATATGCTTTATATACGCATGCAGGTAACCATGTAATCGTAATCAATTAAAATAGAATAAATGGAATTGATTCTTAAGTGTTTTATTTTTCGAACACCACTGCATAATCCATTTTCAAACTTTCATGTTATTAACATTTAATCAGTCCATCTCTTTAGAATCATTTTTCGAATTATGTTTTAACCTTTGCTTCACAATCATTAAAGGATTCGCATTGATTTAGTTTATTTCACAATTTTATCCATTAATTTCTTATTTACGGACTTTCACCGAGGGACACCGCGCGCATGCCCCAATATAACGAGATCTCATCAATGGCTCCATGCCCACAATCACATCGGCTCCATGCCGTCAAACATTTTCCAACATAAATCCACATGTTCATGATTTCATTTGTCAATTACATATTCAAATATTATTTTATTCATCTACTTATTAATGGAGACACTCATCGATCCATTTATCCAAGGATTCTCAATTTTTCTTTGGGATTTCCATGGGTTAACTTCCTTAATATCACATTAGTCAAATCCATGTTTTGACAAATTAAATAACCTTTCAAGAATTCAATTTAATATTCAACACATTTCTCGCAATACAACATTCTAAGGTTTCAACATACAACATAAAAATGAAAAAGGGTTAGTTAAAATCCTACCTGAAGAGAGGAAAGCTCACAACTTTAACTTAGATTCCTTAGGATCCAACTAAACTAGTCTTCTTTATAATTCTCTGTGATCGTTAAAAGGTTTCTTAACAAAATCTCCTTGGAAAAACATACACAAGAGCATCAAATTATTAAAAGGAAAAGGAAGAAATAAATTAGAAACTTACTTAAAACTTGAAGCTGATCTCCTCCTATTTCCCTCTAAAAAAAATCTTATTATTATCCCTGGTCCTGTTCCGAAGAGATGCAACAAGAAGTCTAATGTAAGGCCCTGGTTCACAGAAGAAAGTTTACTCAAAATTTAAAACCCTAAGTTTCGGGATTTTCAATAAATCTCAATCTATTCTCCATAAAGATCAGAAAGTCTTTAGTTAAATAAAATGGAGAATGAAAGATCCAGTGTCAAGGAATGAAATTCGAAACTTACCACAAGGTATTAGAGTCGACCCTCACCGGACCCACCTTCAAGCACCGAATCGCTCAGATGAAGCTCATAAGGATGCGATGTTTCTGCGCAACCCATACCGGAATGAGAACTTCCGTTCTAGAGATAAGAATGTTTAAATATGAACCAAAATAATACTTACTTGACGGATTAAAACCAAAATCGAACAAAGTATCGCCACCCACATCCGGATCTAGTTTCATCTTTGCCCTAGTTCGTCCAAATCAAAGAAAAGGAAGAGAAAATCCTGTCACCGAGGGAAGAAAGATCCACAAATTAACTGAGGTTTGCTTCTTACTTACCGATTAGAATAGAGCATCGGAAGAACCCTCACCCGTGTGCTTCGTTTCCTCTCCTTTTCGGTGTGAACCGTGAAACTTCGAGAGGATTGAAGAAAATGGGAGAGCTGCCGAATTAATTTCCTCCCGAGAAGCTTCTAGGCATTCAGTATGCCCTGTTTGGAGAAAAATAATTTAACTCTCACCGGCACAAGGTCTAAAAGAAACAAGTCTTGTCTATAACTTATTTTATTTGATCATAAACATTTTTACTTTAAAATAAATTAAAATAGATTAAAATAGATTAAATAAGATCAAAATAAATTTTAAAAAAATATTAAAATTAATTAAATTAATTAAAATAAATTAAAACAGAGTCAGGCCGTTACAATCTCCTCTACTTAGGAGATTTCGTCCCCGAAATCCACGTACCTGAAACAGAAAATAAGTCGGGATACTTAGTTTTCCCACGTTGCTTCTTCAACTCCATGATGATTCCACAGAACTTTAACAAGTGGTATTGTTCTTCTTCATAAAATTTGTTCTCTTGCATCTAAGATTTGAATCGGTCGTTCTTCATAAGTCACATCTTCACTAACCTCTAAATCCTCCCAATTCAAAACATGAGACGAATCTGGATGATACTGCCGCAGCATGGACACATGAAAAACATCGTGTATCGATGATAATGGTAGTGGTAATTCAAGGCGATAGGCTACTTCCCATATTCTTTCTATAATTCGGAAGGGACCTATAAAACGAGGTGATAATTTTCCCTTTTTCCCAAACCTCATCAGCCCCTTTCGTGGTGAAATCTTCAGGAATACTTGTGTTCCGACTTCAAATTCCAAAGGCTTCCTCCTTCTGTCAGCATAGTTTTTCTGTTGACTTTGTGTCGTGAGTAGCCGTTCCCGAATTTTAGCAACTTTTTTCGTCGTTTCACACACCAAATCGGGTCCAACAATAGTTTTCTCACCTACTTCATCCCAATAAACAGGTGATCGGCAAAGATATCCATATAAAGCTTCAAAAGGCGTTATGCCGATACTAGATTGATAACTATTATTATAAGCAAATTTCGCAAGTGGCAAGTGGTCTTCCCATGAATTGGGAAAATCAAGTATACAAGCCCTTAGCATATCCTCTAACACTTGTATTGTTCTCTCAGATTGTCCATCAGTTTGAGGATGAAAGGCTGTGCTGAAGCGCAATTCTGTACCAAGTGCCAACTGCAAACTCCCCCAAAACTGAGACATAAAACGAGGATCGTGATCTGACACAATAAACATAGTCACCCCATGTAAACAGATAATCTCTGCCACATATATCCGACTAAGCCGACCCAAAGAGTATTTTTGATGAACTGGAAGGAAATGGGCTGATTTTGTCAAGCGATCAACAATTACCCAAACTGAATCATGTCCTTTCAGCGACCTCGGAAGCCCTGTCACAAAATCCATAGTTATATGTTCCCATTTCCACTCTAACATTGGCAATGGCTGTAGTAACCTAGCTGGCTTTTGATGTTCAGCTTTGACTTGTTGACATATAAGGCATCGAGAGACAAAAGTGTTGGCCTAACATGGCTTCAACATCCGTTTTGATGATAACAAACTCATGTATCTAATTATGCACATTGAGATTATTTTCAGGAAAGAAAGGACTAGCACAATTCATGATATAAAGGAAGCCGTGAAGTGAATTAAAAAGAATATGTCTTTAACGACGAACTTGAGAAGTATCACAAAAACTTGAGAAGCGTCACAAGAAAAGAAGGATCCTATAAAGTTCTTCATGTTTTAATTCTTTATGTTATCTTAGGATCGTTGTAAATTCACTAAAATCATTGAATGTGGTTTATGAAGCTCATAGGACATCTAAAGTAACTTAAAAATATTTTTCCTAAAAAGCTAAGGTATTAAGATCTTTTGAAAAATCATTTTTAAGTGATAAAAAAGGATGTTCAGTCGACTTAGGCATTGTATCAGTCGACTGAGAGATAAGCCAAAACTGGAAACTGAATTTCAAATCTGTCAATCGACCGAACCCTATGGGTCAGTCGACCGAAGGTCTCAGGTCAGTCGACCGACAAGGCCATTTTTCGAATTTTCAAAGACAACGGCTAGTTCAAAGTTGCCATATTTTGTCCAACGGCTATATTAGTTTCTTGGACTATAAATAGAGCCACTTTCTTTGTACGCAATTCACTTTGATGAACATTGTAATTGAGAATTCGTTTCTCAAAAGAAGTTCTTGTACTTGAGAGAGGTGACTCTCAAGAGAGGCTACTCCGCTTAACCGAAGGAAAGAGGCATCTCCGCCTAGACTAAGGAGGGATAATGCAATCCTCAAAGCAGTTGGCTTGAGGCAAGGACGTAGGCCTTAGCATCGAACCTCGTAAAAATCGTAGTGTCATTTCTTCCTCTACTTGCTTTACTTTATTCATTTGTATATTTACACATTACACTTGCACACCTTTAATTTTATTTGTATACTTGAATTGAATTAAAATAATTTTTTTAAAAAGTCCAATTCACCCCCTCTCTTGGGATTACACTTACTATCAATTGGTATCAGAGCCATTCACACTATTCCTAACAAGTTTATGTGAGTAAGATCTATGGCAATAATTGGTGTAACCCCATTTGATGAAGGACAATCCTCCACTAGGCCTCCAATCTTCACTGGCATCAACTACACATTTTGGAAGCAACGCATGAGGATCTTCATACAAACCATGGATTGGAGAGCTTGGAGGGTGATTGTGCAAGGTAACTATGTTCCAACTAAAACAGTTGAAGGTAAGGAAGTACCTATATTAGATGAAGAAATGACTGAAAATGACATGAAACTTTTACAAGTAAATTCTAGTGCCATGAATGCATTATATTACGTTTTAGGCACAAATGAATATAATCGCATTATGGCATGTAAAAGTGCAAAAGAAATATGGGAAAAATTGGAAATCACATATGAGGGAACTCACGATGTTAAAGACTCTAGAATAGATAGGCTAATTAGTGAATATGAGGGATTCAAAAATGAGTGAGGAAGAAACTATTTCTAGCATGTATACTCGCTTTACACATATTATTAATTCTCTTAACGCTCTTGGCAAGACATATCAATCTTTATGAGTTATTAAGGAAAATTCTCAAGGCCTTGCCACCTATTTGGCAAGCCAAGGCCACCATCATATCCGAGGCTAGGAATCTAAGGGTAATGACACTAGACGAGCTCATTGGATCTCTCTTGACATACGAGCTGAAAATCAATGAGAGAGTCAACGAGCAAAGTAAGGCAACGAAATCCATAGCCTTCAAAGCATCAAAGGAGAGCTCCGGTGATGAAGACGAGGAGATGAAAGACAATGACATGGCACTCATTACAAAAAGATTTGGCAAGTTCTGTAGGCGGGACAAGAAATTCTCAAAATCATTCTGAAGGAGAAAATCCGACAAAGGTGACTCAAATAAGTAAGACTTGAAGAAGGAGCCACCTACATGCTACAACTGTAAAAAGACCGGGCACATAAGGACGGAATGCCCACTACTCAAGAAGGACTAAAAGAAGAAAAAGAAAGCAATGAAGGCTACCACTTGGGACGACTCCAATTCCGACGCATCATCCACTAGCTCAAGTGACAAAGAAATGGCAAATTTTTGTTTGATGGCAAGCATAAATGAAGAGGTAAACTCTAATTCCGATTCTTGCTCCTCTTATTTTATGCCTTCTTATGAAGATCTTAAAAATGAAAATTTTAATTTGCATAAAAGTATTTTGAAATTGGAAAAGAAAAATGATAAATTAAAAAGTGAAAATAAAAGGCCTTTAAAAGAAAATGAGGAATTAAATGAAAAAGAAAAATTGGCTAAAGAAAATATTTTGAAAATAGAATTTTTGGAAAAGTAAAAACTTGTTTTAAAAGATGATTTTGAAAAAATCAATAAAAATTTGCAAACATGAGGTTTCTTGTTTAACAAAGGAAAATGATGTTTTGAAAAATCAACTCAAAAGTTTGAAAGGCAAAAATGTTGAAAATGACACTTTTTGTGAACTTCAAAAGAAAGTGGAAGACTATTCAAATATTATTTACAAATTTACCAATGGAAAAGAAAATTTTGAAAAACTCCTAGGATTGCAAAGAAGGTCATTAAATAAAGAAGGTATTGACTACAGTGGAGAAGTTAAGCTAAAATCTAAGAATTATTTTGTAAAAGAATCGAAGAATTTTTCAAACACCTTTTCAAATAATATTTATGAAAATGTCACATGTTTCCAATGTAAAAGAAAATGACAGATTATGTTTGATTGCCCACTAAAGAAAAATAGTGGAGTTACTAAGATGGTTTGGAGAGTTAATGAGACTAATCCCGTAGGACCCAAAAAGATTTGGATACCAAAGAAAATTACTTAATTTGTTTTGTAGGTATACTTGAGATCCTCATCCTCAAAAAATAGATGGTATCTAGATAGTGGATGCTCAAGACATATGACGGGCGATAAGTCAAAATTCATAAGCCTAACACCTAAAAAAGGAGGTTACGTGACCTTTGGAGACAACGGAAAGGGTAAGATCATTGGTATAGGTAAGGTTGGTAAGGACTCTTCGCTAACCATTGAAAATGTCCTACTAGTGAAAGGTCATAAGCATAACCTTCTTAGTATTAGTCAGCATTGTGATAAAGGTTATAGTATTGAATTTTTGCATGATACATTTGTGGTCAAAAATAAAGAAAATGATAAAGTTTTGTTTATTGCAAAAAGATTTAAAAATGTTTATACCATTGATTTTGAAAACTTATCTTCTCAAAATGTCAATTGCTTTTCCGCATTAAATGAAACAAGTTGGTTATGGTATAGGAGGCTAGGTCATGCTAGCATGGATCTCCTATCTGAACTTGTCAAGAAAGATTTAGTCAAAGGTTTGCCTAAGACTAAATTCTCTAAAGACAAAGTTTGCGATGCTTGTCAATATGGTAAGCAGGGCAAAACGTGTTTCAAAAAGAAAAAAGAAATTTCTACAAGTAGGCCACTACAACTACTTCATTTTGATTTATTTGGACCTGTGAAACCTCAAAGTCTAGGAGGTAAATCATATTGTTTTGTCATTGTCAATGATTTTTCTAGATTTACTTGGACTTTATTTCTTGCATCAAAAGATGAAGTATGTCATGCATTGACAAAACTTTGTAAGAGAATTCAAAATGAAAAGGGTTATACTATTCTACATATCCGTAGTGATAGAGGAGGAGAGTTTAAAAATAAATATGTTGAAACTTTTTGTGATGAAAACGAAATTTCTCATAATTTTTCTACACCTCGAACTCCTAAAAAAAATGGGGTTGTAGAGAGGAAAAATCGTTCATTACAAGAAATGGCCCACACAATGCTAAATGAACATAAAATTCCTAAATATTTTTGGGCCGGGGCTGTGAATATTGCTTGTTCTGTAATGAACCGAGTTTTTATAAGATATCATTTAAACAAAACTCCTTATGAACTATGGAATGGTAGAAAGCCTAACATTTCTTACTTTCATGTTTTTGGTTGTAAATGTTTTATTTTAAATGATAAAGACGTTTTATAAAAATTTGAACCTAAGTCTGATGAAGGAATTTTTCTTGGTTATGCTGTGAATAGTAAGGCTTATAGAGTTTTTAATAAAAGGACCATGTCTTTAGTTGAATCAATACATATTACTTTTGATGAGACTAACCCTTTTGTTCCTAAGATTCATTTGGATGATGATATAGACATAGCTAAAGGTGTGGAAGAAATGCGAATTCAAGATGACAAAGAAAAGGATATTGAGGTACAAAACTAAGATGAACATAAAGATCCATCAATGGAATGGAGGATGGTAAAGGATCATCCTTTGGATCAAATAATTGGTGAGCCATCGCGTTGGGTAAGTACTTGATCATCACTTACAAATGTATGCGATCATCTTGCATTCTTATCACAAGAAGAACCAAAGAACATTGATATTGCATTAGAAAATGAATCATGGTTGATTGCTATACAAAAAATAAATAAATAATTTTGAAAGAAATAAAGTATGACATCTATTTCCTAGGCCTAAAAATAATACCATAATTGGAACTAAATGGGTTTTTATAAATAAGAAAGATGAAAATGGAATTGTTATCCGTAACAAGGCTATGTTTGTAGTACAAGGATATAACCAAGAAGAAGGTATTGCCTTTGATGAAACATATGCACCCGTAGCTAGGATGGAAGCTATTCGCATGTTATTAGCATATGCATCATATAAAAATTTCATACTTTTTCAAATGGACATAAAAAGTGCTTTCCTTAATGGATTTATTAATGAAAAATTTTATGTTGAACAACCACCAGGTTTTGAAGATCATGTATATCCTAATCACGTTTTCAAATTAACTAAAGCTTTATATGGTTTAAAACAAGCTCCACGAGCTTAGTACGGAAGGCTAAGTAACTTCTTATTAGAAAATGATTTTTCTAGAGGCATAATTGATACAACACTTTTCATTAAAACTAAAAATGATGACATGCTTATTGTTCAAATTTATATAGATGATATCATTTTTGGTTCCACTAACGAGTCTTTGTGCAAGGAATTTTCTTTGCATATGCAAAAGAAATTTGAGATGAGCATGATGGGAGAACTTACTTAATTCCTCGGACTATAAATAAAGCAAGGAAACAAAGGGACCTTCATCAACCAATCGAAGTATATCCGGGAACTGCTCAAACGATTCAACATGGAGAATGGTAAAGTTTTGGAAAATCCAATGAGTCCCGCGACTAAACTAGACAAAGACGAGTAAGGTAAACCCGTGGACCCTAAACTTTATCGAGGTATGATAGGACGTCTTCTTTACTTAACTGCTAGTAGGCCAGACATCATGTTTAGCGTGTGTATATGTGCTCGTTATCAATCATGCCCTTAAGAATCTCATTTAATTGCTGTAAATAGAATATTAAGATATTTAATTGGAACTATAGAAATAGGCTTGTGGTATCCAAAATTTACATCTTTTGAAATGATTAGTTATTCCAATGTTGATTTTGCTGGTTGCACAATTGATCGTAAGAGCACTAGTGGTACTTGTCACTTTTTAGGAAAATCACTAGTTTCATGGTTTTCTAAGAAACAAAATTCCATTGCACTATCCACTGCCGAAGCCGAATATGTTTCTGCAGGTAGTTGTTGTGCACAAATTTTATACATGAAACAACAGTGTAATGATTTTAAATTAAAATATGATAGTGTGCCTATTAAGTGTGACAATACAACTGCAATTAACATTTCTAAAAATCCTATTTTACATTCGAGAATGAAGCATATTGAAATTAGGCATCATTTTTTATGTGATCATGTTCAAAAAGGAGATATTTTTCTTGAATTTGTATGTACTAACGAACAATGGGCCAATATATTTACTAAACCATTAAGTGAAGATAGATTTACTACTATTAGAAGAGAATTGGGATTAATGCATGTACGTGATGTAGAATAAACATGAGAAAAGTTGTTATTTCTTACTTGTTTTTGGAGTGTGCAAATTCCAGCTTCTCAGTCGATCGACACGCATCTGTCAGTCGCCTGACCCCTCATTTAAGCTTCTCGGTCGACCGATAGTGAGGCCTCGGTCGATCAAACCTTCGGGTTTTAATATTTCGCCGAGCCTTTATTTCATTTAATTCGAGCCTCTTTGTCTTCTTTTCTCAGTTTCTCTCTCTTAGGGCTTGAGATATCTGAAACCCTTCACCTTATACACCCAAAAATCCATCTTCTTTCCATCAATCTTGCTTCATGGTTCCTAGGGCTAGAGGAGGGAAAGGCAAATCAATTGCAACGGAGACTTCCAACGAGGAGAATGATGATCTTTTCAAGATGACCCACGCGGAGACCCTCTACAAGCATCACCTACAAGGTTTAGATCCCATTTTCGGTAAAATCCTTGACATGAGCTTCATGGATTCTTTTTTTCAAGTCATCTTACATCTCTTTTCACAATTTGGTTGGGGACCCTATGTATTCTACCAACCTAGAGGTGTTTTTCCTCAAATCACTCGTTTATTCTACGCCATTCTAGTTAAAGAGGAAAGATCAAACCCTCAAGATAGATATACCTATCTTTCTACTTATCTCTATGGAAAAACCTACAAATTTTCGGATAGAAATATTACAACTCTCTTTGGCTTGGGTAGAGGAAATTTCATATGCCCACAAATTTTGTCTTCCTCATGGATCATTGCACAAAACTTCACTCCCGAAGACTTTTTGCCTTTGGTTATGACCACTCCACCCGTGAATTTTGCTTTAACTCCATCACACTCTTCATGTTAGGAAAAAACATGATGGAAGCGTATAGATTTTTAAAAAATCGAGTCGAGGGTCATTTTTCATGAAATCCTATCATGCTTAACTAAATGGACAGAAGTTCCTACATTTGGAGATTGTCGAAAATTTCAAATAAAAATCCACGTGTCGAATAAGACAACCCTGGGACCTTCTCACGTATGGCCCTTGCACGTATTCGCCTCCGGTGTGTGGGCATCGATCCGAGACGAACTCCTTGGCTTCAAACACACGAAGATCCTCACCAAAACTCAAGAACTGAGAGAGGGAGAGGAGCTAGGGGCGGCGGCAATAATAGATTATGGAGGCTAGGGTAGTTTATTTTATTCCTTATATTGTTATATATATATCACACACCTTTTTAGGAGAAAATATGGCTATATTTATCTCCCAAAATTATGTAATATATATATAAAAATATATACATAAATTACAGCCTTATAAGGGCCGACCATAAGAGAGGTAAAGGAAGAATAATTCTCCTAAAAACTCTCCTAAATATAATGTATATCTATCTCCATGCATTATTAGGAAACCAAGATAATCTTATTCCTAAAATAATGCATGAAATATACAATATAAGCCCTTCCAGGGCCAGCCATATAATGTATACCAAGAGAATTAATTTTATAAATATTTTAATATATTACAATATATTAAAATATGCCAAATGTATATTTAAGATTGCAAAAATAGCAAGGTCCTATATAAACTTCCCATAAAAATAATTCTCACTTAATACATATAGGGCCGGCCTCCCTAGCGTGTTCCCATAAATCCACTTTACCAATAATGTCCCTAAATATTTAATTTAATACCTCGAACGTCGCGGCAAAAAATCCGACGATCGAATTAAATTAAACAAAACCTGAAGACAACCAAAAAAACACGTGCATATAAAAGGGCTACGTGAGGGATCACGAGGAAGTATAAGACACGGGCTAATCGTACAAGAATATCGGATATCCCTAACTCAACCCCCGAGCTAGTCCATTCTTGAACGAGTTGGACTTATTCCACTAAAGGCCCTGACTGAACTCCCGAACCTAAACTCAAATTATATCTCGAGTTTCCAATTACCAGATGCACTGCCATCTCCCCACGTTTAAGATATGGATTCCTAATAATCGAATTAGGTTACTGACAACCCGGTTCGAAAATCATCTTATCCTCGCAACCGCACCGCTTAACTTATTGACA
>JAULLF010168646.1:0-12308 GCA_035668175.1 Sarracenia flava
TTTTATCACAAGTTTAGCCACAAAAACAAGCGAGGCCCTATCAAATATTATTATTTTTGCTGTTTATATTTATTCCACTCCATTCCATTCATATTGCAAGTTTGGGAGCTCTGGTTTGGTGGTGCAGTTTCTTTCAATAAGTGAATAGTTTATGAAGAAATATTTTGGAACTATTGTGCTTAAGAGTTCTCTGTGAAGTTGGGATGGAATATAGTACTGTGAGAATACCTTATAATCTTTTCGTGAAACGATGATAATTCCTGTGCTATCATTGACGAGCATTAATCTGTTCCAAAAATTGCATGTCTTTCTATTTTAATGTATTGGAGATCTTGGATCATGTACAAATTTCAGTACAGGAATTTTGAAACATATCTAATGATTTTCATTAGATTGGGATAGAGAAACATGTAATTTTAAGAACATGTGATCCCTTGCCGTCCACTCTATTTGTAGCCTTTTAAATTGGTTATTGTTGCACCCAATATCTATTCCCTAATTTCTCTAGTAAGTAGAATAGGTGCTCAGCATAAAACTAGCTTGCAGTTATGGTTCATTGGTTTCTTAGGATTGTGACTTTACGTGCTATATATATGGTCAATCTATAAAACTTTCTCCCTGTTACAATTTTTGGCTCTTTTTTTGTGTCATGTCAAAAAATAGTCGCGAGTGTGTGGTCATCACCTTCGTTCATTTTCCCTTGTTGCCATTCAACGGTTTTACGGGTATATCACATGCATTTTATGTGACACTATGGCACATGTTTACTTAAATGACAATTCAAGTGATTTTCAAAAATAGTGAGCAGTGCTTGCTAAAGCGCTCAATGAGTACTCACGAAAGTCCCCGAGTTCTTTGTTTTCAGAGATTTGCGCTCGCTAATTTCTCGACTTGCCCTTGAATGCCTTGTTTCGAGTAGAAACTCTTGTTGAGCGCTCGAGCTCTAGCGTTGATGCTTTTTGGTGGCTAGCGCGTCAAGCACTCCTAAGGGATTTGAGTGCTGGTTTTTCAGATAAGAAATTGAGTGCTGATTTTTCAGATAAGGGATTGAGTGCTGGTTTTTGAAGAGCGAGTGCCTCACCTCCAATGGTGAGCACCCAATAAATGCTCAGGGGCCGCCACTACAGGAAAATCAATATATACCGGCGGTTGTTTTTGTAGCGGTTCATCAAACCGCCACTATAAATTGGATATAGCAGCGGTTCTAAAGAGTGTTAGCAACCTAGTTCTTTGGTTGCTTTTGTAAACTGAGTCGCTACAATAGGTTTTCAGCGTAGTACCAATTTCTGTTTCTCCGCTGAATGACTCCCATTAAAATCCAAAGCTCCCATTTGGTTTCCTACACAAATCCCCCGCCAACAATCCAGCAAAAATCACTTCCAATTCTGAATTCCTGATGATTAATTGATATTAGAAAAAATCGTGAAAACCTATTCATTCTCCTTCTCGACCAAATTGTAAACACTCTCTTATACCATCACACCTGTTAGAAAAAGAGGATTAGAGAAAAGAGTGTGTATCTCCCAGAGAGACTTACACCCATATTTATTAAGATAAAAAAGGAGTACAATAGTTACATTGGGCATACCCACACAATAGTGCATAACCATAACATACTAATATAAATATTAACACTTATAACTTAACAAGTCTAAACTCTGTCGAGATATCCTCACGTAAAATTTTCTTTTAGTTATCGAGGTGCTACCTCAAAAGTTCAAGTCAGGATGCTAGTACTTGGACTTAATATGATTAGATTTCTATTATTGTCTATTGATAAATTTGAGTGCACCTTCTATGTGAGAGCTGAAGTCTTGAACATAACTTTTAAGAATTTTGAGAAGAAGAAAATGGTAATTCGGACGTTCTGAAATGGGGATGGAAGGTCAAGATAGGCACAGGTTGTCTCTAGGAGTGTTCAAAAAAACTGGGTGAACCGATAATCCGGTCTAGATCGGACGGTTCGGTCCGGTTATTTTTTATATTTGTTGGTAATTCGGACGTTCTGAAATAGGGATGGAAGGTCAAGATAGGCACAGGTTGTCTCTAGGGGTGTTCAAAAAAACTGGGTGAACCGATAATCCGGTCTGGACCGGACTGGACCGTACTGTTTGGTCTGATTATTTTTTATATTGGTTCGGTTTCGGTTATCATTAATCAAGAACTGTAATAAATGGTTCGGTTCTCGGTTTTTATAAAAAATATTCGGTTTTAACCAAATCAAACAAGTAAAATAAAAAAATAAAAAATAAGAATCAATGCACCTGGTCAAGAACTTTCAAGAATATTAAACTAATAATTTTTATGGTGTTAGTATATTGAAAATTTAGATTGCTTCAAATATTGATCTTATGGTTTGTATTTTTTGAAAAAGAAGCTATGGAGTTATGTACTTTTTTTTCTTAATTGGCTGTGTTTGTGAATTACTATGGTGTTAGTATATTAGAAAATTTAGATAGTTTGAAAAATTGGTCTTTCCTAGAGATAAATAATATATTGTGTAATTGACAATTGTGGTGGCTCACATGTTATTTTTGAATTTCTAACAAGTTAATAGTTTACATATTATTATTATTATTCTTATTATTATTATTATTATTATTATTCTATGTGGCTATTTTTGGAATATGAAAAAATTATAATTAACATTTGTCTTTTGTAAAATACTAATATTTTAATTAAAATAATTCAAATAAAACCGTAACCAATCCATTTTAATGGATCGGTTCTGGTCCAGTTCCGTTACTTCAACGGTTCGGACACGGTTCCAAAAAACCTGGAACCGTTACTAACGGTCCAGTTCCTTGATTTTTACAAAACCAGTCCAATCCGGACCGTGCACACCCCTAGTTGTCTCATTTGATGGTAAAAAATTCATGTTGGTTTGGGAAGCTTGATTGACTACAAATCCAGAATTTATTCTGGGGAAATGGTTTTGGCACTCCCCTTTTAGCCAAATACACCCCTATTTGGTTTTTACCAAGTAAAACTACAAAAATGCCCTTCAAGCATTTGGACAAAAGAAAATAAGTGATAGAGAATGGAGGGTTTTTTTTTATTTTTTATAATTGTTTCTAGTAAAAATAAAATGAGTGTCTTTGGTTAAAAAGGGAGTACCAAAACCATCTGGTTAAAATGAGGAGCGTATTGAGTTAAAATGGGAGTGCCAAAATCTAATTTGTTGTAACTTTTGTGTTTATGGAAAGTTTCTCCTTTTATTGCTCAAGCTACTGTCTGCTGGTCTTTTAATATTTATTATTATTAGTATTTTTTTGTTCTAAGGCATTCCTTTTGTTTGTCCAGATATCATTCACTTCTTAAGTTGCTTAAAAATTTCATACGGAAGGCTCACCGTTGCCAGCATTTGAGGTTGTTGGAAAAACACTGTGCCATTCCATTCTTAGATCAAAATGCTGAAGGAATAACTGGTTCTATATTGGAGGTTAGTTTTCATTGTCTCTTTAACTTATGTTCTATTGACAATGGAGGTGGAATAGGGAATTTAGAGTCATTTACATATTTTTCAACATTTTTTATAGTATGCTCAGATTCTAAAATCTCATTCTTGTATTGATCTACAAATAGGAGGTATAATACATAATTTCTTTTGCATATGCAACTATTCCTTTTTTTTTTCCTGATAACTTTACTCTTTTCCTCTTTATAGGGATCACTTTTATCTTTGGGGGGCATTTAGACTTCTAGTTTTTCACTCTCCCAGTCAATGATTGTATCTTTCGTCGGTGGCTAAGAGGCTGAATAAGTTACATAGGGATTTCTTATGGGAGCTATTGGTGATGGTTTTAAATTCCACTTGGTTGGGTGTATTACTTTTTTTGTTTTTATTTTTATCGGTAAATACTCCCGCACCCATAACTCCCACACTTTGCTCTTGGCAAGATTTAAACTCTCAACCTCCCAATTGAGAGGCTAACACCTACACCATTGAGCCAAAGGCCACTTGGTGTGCATTGCCCTTTGCTCTCCATGAAGGTAGGATTCATTGGTAGTAGTAATTTGGTTTGGGAGGAATGTGATTCGGCATAAGTGTGGTTCCTTGTGGGGAGACTGGGACACTACTCAAAGGACAGTCTCGAATGTCAGAGGTTTAGGGAAGGGCATTTCCAAAGTTTGAAGTGACTTCTTGAAGAATGTTTTCGTTGAGGTATGTTAGAGGTTTATGGAAGGGCATTTTCTCTTTCCTAGAGTCTTCTTCCCTGACTCAACTGAAATTTCTACATCAGAATTCCCAACTTCCTTATTTAAGTCCTTATTAAGGATGACCATCGGCCTAGCTTTTCGCTATTTCTGAACCTGAGATGTCTCTTCAAAAGATTTCACGAATTTCTCCTTACCTCAACCTCCCCGTATCGATCGAGCAGTTGGCCTAGAGGTTGCTGCACTTAGTGCAATGAGGTTGTAGGTTTAGCTCTTATGAAGAAAAAGTCGATACCCTTTGTAATAATCTAACAACAATCCCACTAACATTCCTATTGATGGAAGAACAAAAAAAAAACAAAACAAAACAAAAAAAAACTCCCCTGGTCAAAGCGCACTAGAACCGAAGAGAAGCCGGTCCACTCACCCCCACGGAAAGAGTTAGGCATGCAAATGTACTCTCTCTGGCTACCAATCATGTCACAACCCAAACCCAAAGTGTCGTGACCAGCCAATGGGTTAAAAGTTAAAACTCTCCAAAGGCCTAAACTCTTTATTAAAAGAATTTAATTTTGATAAAAAGTTTTTATATTATTTTGATTTCAAAAATTGAATTTTCTTATTTTTATAAACATTTTTAAAACTTGAACATGAGTAAAGAAATAGTGCAAAAGATTTTATATTTACAAAAGATCCTTACAAGTTTGTGCTAACATACCACAAGTTTGTTCAAGAGTGGCACGATAAATATATTACAAAGCCTTTATTAAAACATAAACATCCTCCAGGTTCTATCATAGCATGTTAATTTGAGGTCATAAGTTTCACCTGAAAAAATACTTCCTTAGCATGAATAGTGTGAGAACATAGATATCTGAGCTATTTTACAATTTTATTTCGGAGGATAATATTCAAGGATTCCTGCCGTCAAAGTTAGGGAGCAATCCTATATTTCATTTGGGAATGATTAACCACGGACACCTTGCTTGTGACCCCACCCTTATTTCACACTCACTAGTGTCTTTAACATCTCCAATGACTGGGACCTCATTTAAACCCATCTATACTTTATAGGATTCAATTCAACAGATATTCTTATAAATAAGGATCATCACCATCCTTTTCCATGAATTTAAACATAAACGTTCGAATCGTTAAGCAATAAACGAACATAATTTAACTCATATATCAAATGACTCACCGTTACGTCTGAGAAGTTAGTCAATTACTCTTGCTCCAAAATTCCCCAAATCTAAATAACATATAAGAACAATATTTCAACTGCGATCCTATTTTTATAACCTTTTTATTTTAGTTATTTATCTTTTTAAATTTTCTATTATCATTTAACTTTTTAAAATTCTAAAGTTGAATAAATTTTTTTGAAACAAACAGTGCTCTATTAATTGTTCTCCCATGCATAACAGTCTTATGCCCATGCAAAGCGGGATTTAATTCATGCACAATGGTCACGCGCGGAAGAGGTAAGATAAAGGGAGGTTCAGTTTCCGGTCAACTTCGGATGCTCCGTTCTGGACGTTGGAATCTGTGGCTGTTGGTGGCTATGCGAAGGTGGTTGCGAGGTGGTTCTACCCACGGTGGTAGGTCTAGTGGTCTGTTGCGGCGCCGGGTGGGTGGCTGAAAGTGGTTCTGTGGACTTTATATCCTGGAAATTTTCAGAATTTGTTAGCTCAGTGATTTTGGGATGGCTTGGGGGTGGCCATGGGGCACCGTAAGGTGGTGGTTAGTGGTAGCAGAGGGTGGTGAGTGGTGGCAGAGGGTGTTGAGTGGCGGTGGTGTGCGGTAGTGGTGAGGTTACTCACGGTAGTGGTGGTGTTTGGGTGTTAGAGAGGTGGTGGTGGCAGTGCATAGTGGTGGTGGTGTTGTCGGGGTGTTGGAGGGTGGTAGGTAGGTTAGTGGCATTACGGGGTGGTGGTGCAGCTGGGGGGGGGGGGTGGGGGAAGAGAGAGAGAGATGGCAGTGTGGTACGGCTTGGTGTCTTGGACCGGTCGGTTTCTCCTCGGGTTCATGTCGCAACTTCTTATTGTGTTTTCTCTTTTTCCAAATGGAAGGTCACTATTTTAAATTGGAATGCTCGGATTGGGTACTGTAAACTGAGAGGGTAGGTTGGCAAATTTATAGACAATCTTTTCCTTCTTGTCCAAGAATCCCAAGCATGAGGTGTCACTCTGCATGTGGACTGACTTATCCTAAACTGAAGGGGCAATTTCGTTGCCGCCTTTGCCAAAACCGGTTGCCACCTTTGCCAAAAACCTGCTGCCATCTTATGTGAACTTATCCAAAATTTTGGTTATTCTAGATAGTTAGCCACATAGTGGATTTTTATTGTAAAATTTTATTTTCAGAAAATTCTCAAAAATTCGTTCCATATCTTATTTTATGATTTATCGCGGAGACGACAAAAATCCAGATTACAAAAATAGATTTATATTGACTAAAATTACCGGCAGTTTACAAAAATAGCTTTATTTTGAATCCTTTTATTACTTATTTAGTTATTTGTTTGTTTAATTTTCAATTATTTGGTCACTTCAAAATTATATATATATATATATATACATATAGATGATCTTTATTTTTATTTTATTTTCTAATTTAATCATGGGATATAATATTCTTCTCAGCTTAGGAAGTTTGGTCCTCCAATCTTTACTTGTGTTAAGACATAAGTTTTGTACCCTAGGTAAATGACTCAGGGTATCAATGTTGTATATCGGTTTTTTTTCCCCATGTGGCCCCACCACCAGAATGGTCTTCCCACCATATTTGCTTGTGGAAAAGTCTTATTATGAAGTTTGTTTTTTTCTGCCAATCCATGATTCACACTGGTTGTTCTCCGTAACTCAAATCTTGATTTCGTCTACAGGCGGTTGCATAAGAATACATGAAGGATCCACACGTATTTTCTTAATATTGACACATTAAAGGCGTCATGAATTTGATAGTTCGGGTGGTAATACAAATTGATAAGTCCATAGTTCAACTTTAGTATTTTGAATGGTCCAAACCACCCCGAAAGTGGTGGTAGAGGGCGGTGAGTGGTGGGGGTGTCCGGTGGTGGTGAAGCGGTTCATGGTGGTGGTGGTGTTCAGTGGGGGTGAAGTGGTGGTGGTGTCGCCGGGGTGTTGAAGGGTGGTATGGCAATGGTGGCGTATTTTGGGTGGATGAGAGAGAGAGAGAGAGAGAGAGAGAGAGAGAGAGAGAGAGAGAGAGAGAGAGATGGGGTGGGATTGATGGTGGCCAGATGGGGTGGGTGTCGATGGTAGTGCAGTGGTGGTTCGACAGCGGCCCAGTGATTCAACGTGGTGGCTTGGACCGATTGGCTTCTCCTTCCCTTGGTTCACATTGCAACATCCTTTCCCTCCTTACCATGTTTCCTCTTATTCCTATGGAGCCTCCTTTCCCTCCTTGCTATGTTTCCTCTTGTTCCAATGGAAGCTCACTGTTTTAATTTGGGATGCCCAGATCGGTAGTCAATTGATGAATTTATAAGCAGTTTTCTTGGTGCTCAAGAATTGCCAAGCAAGAAAGGTGTCATTCTGCATGTGGATCAGCTTATCCAAAATTGAAGGGGCAAAATTCAGTTACCGCCTTAACCCAAAAAAGGGGGCTGCTGCCAAAACCAGCTGCCGCCTATGTGACCTCATCCAAAATTTCGGTTATTCTTGATATTTAACTACACCGGGGATATTATAAAATTTTATTTTCAGAAATTTCTCAAAAACTTGCCCCATATCTTGAATATTATTTTATGATTTATTGTGGATACTGTTATGTTGAAAAAATCCCAAATTACAAAATTTTCTTTATATTTCGACTAAAATTACCGGTAGTTTATAAAAATTATGCATAAAAAATTTATCATCGATTTTTCTTTTATTTTGAATCCTTTTATTACTCATTTAGTTATTTTTTTGTTTTCTTTTTCAATTATTTGCTCATTATAAACTTATATATATATATATATATTTATTTATTTAGATCATCGTTATTATTTTATTTTCTTATTTAATCACGGGATATTACAAATCATCACCGTCATTTGCAATGACCACTCTTGAAAGGTTTCATGACAAAAAAATAAAACTTTGTTGTTGCCTCTCAGACTCCCATGTAACCCGAACTTGCACCTGTCCGAAGTTGCCTTTTAAAGCTTCTTCCGCCGGCCATGAAATCTCAAAATTGATAAGTGTTTGCAATCGATGGCACCCTCTAGCTCTTTCCACCACTGCCTCACGATGTCACCGCAGTTATCCACTGGAGCTTCATTGATCTTGAACGAGCTGTCACCTTGAGAAACTATTCTCCACATCGCCTTTTTAGAAGAAGTAACATTTATGCACTAAAAATACATCTACTGACCCGAAGGAACATGCAGATATTTAATAGGCCATGGGCCCATCAGTGACCCAAAATTGTACCAAGGCTCGGTGGTATAGAACTGGAAGGGAAAGGAAGCACAAGATAATGAGGAAAAGGATAAGAAATTCCGCAGAGGGAGACACCAGAGAGGAATGCCAAAGGTTGTATGATATCTTCTTTTAGCATGTTTTTTATTCAAATTTATATTGATCGCTAGAAGTCTTAATTTTAATGTCATTAGAAATATATTTAATTGGTTTTTTAAAATTTGTAATAAATCTAAGTATCTTAAAACTTTTTAAGAACAAGTTCAATCTCTGTGTTTTTTAAAACAAATGAAAAAAAAAACCAAACTGTCATTTTCTATAAAAACAAGTAGCCACAGAAAAGACAAAACAAAGATAGTCATAAGCAGAGCCAGACGATCTCCTAATTGAGCCCGGACTGCTCCCGGTCGATTGGTTGTTCTGTGTTCGTTTCTTTTCTGTCCCAGTTCTTCATTTGGAACTCCAAGCTTTTGTTCTTGTTGGAAAATGGTTCCATGAGCACGCATGAAGTATTTGATGAAATATTTGACAAATAACGATTTGCAATGGGAAAAACTTATGAAAGGAAATGGACTCATTAACCGAAAGAAAAACAAGATGCCTGTTGGCGATGTTTCTATAAATATCAAACCATCTAAAGACTTGGGATATAATGAAACCATCTGCTTCATCGTCAACAAGTCTCGAATAAAGTGGCAGTCAACCTTAATATGCTTAGTACGCTCATGAAACACAGGATTGTTAGCAATAAATATGGCTGCCTGATTATCACAAAACATTTCCATAGGATGAGAAGACTTGATGCTAAAGTCTTGAAGAAGAGAGCGGACCCATAACATTTCAGAGGCGGTATGAGCCATAGCACGATACTCGGCCCTAGCACTGGAACGAGCAACGACATTGCTCCTAAGTCGAAAACTTTATATCTTCCCGCTTTGGAGGAGAATTCGTGATGTAAGTTAAGCATTGCTTTGCTTATAAGAAACACCCTAAATGCATTCGTCTAGGCTAAATAATTAACACAATTTAGTCTTTTTGAGGTCACACATCGGGACACATCATCTTCCTTAAGGTTTAAAGATTTTTCGTCAGCCATAATAAGAATGTTAAAAAAGAAAGGTGCAACAAGAATCCAATAACAGATCCAACAGACAACTTTGCTGGAAGAATTAGGACTACTGGAACCCTAGACAAAGAACATATCTATCAAATGCGCAATCAAATGGAGAGAGATACCTTAAAAAAATCATTTGAAGCAAAACAGTGGTCGAAATCTGGAAATATAGCAAAGAACACCAAATTTCGCGAAGAACAATGGCAAAAAATAACCAGGTCGGCAAGGGTAGTGGTCGAAAATAGCAGGTCGACACGAAGAATGGCCAAAAAACCAAATCGACAAGTACATGGGGCTGAAAGTCACCAGTTCGGCAAGAACATGGATTGAAAGTCCTCGCTGTTGCTTCAAATCAACTCGATCTTGACCAGGGATGGTAGAGAAACCCTAGTCGGTACCTATAGAAGAGGAAGAAGCCATCGATCAAAGCAATACGCGCCACAATCACGATTTGAGAGAAACCCTTGGCGGCGACGCAGAAAACTTCAAGACATTCGAGATGGGTTCAAACATTTCAAAAAGAATTTGAAAAAGATTTTAACCCTGGTCTTGAGATTCAATCGATCATCAGTGGATCCATTACATATTTTTTTTTTACAAATCAGAACAGAAAAAAGGAAAAAAAGAAAAATAGAGAATTGGATCAGTAGGCTCTAATACCAAGTTGAAATTCAAGAAGAGAGAAAGAAAAATGTTATTGATTGAATTTACAAATGAATATTACATTATATATATACATGAGAGGAGACCTTAAATTAGGAAGTTAAATCGTATTGTAATATAGAAAAAATATTCTCTCAATCTAACATTAATAATATAATATTTGCTTAATCAATATGTAATATTCCCTCATTCTTAACAAATCACACGACAATTAGGGTTTAGAACTAGAACCCTTTAAATATATTGCTAAAACATGATAATTATTGGTAAAACGCGCTGCTGGTATGTTGTAATCCGGTTGGATGGAATTGAGCCTCGTCTGGATGACTAAGGCCCCATATGGAGGGATTTGCTCAATGATTATGATCATCGTCGCTGCATTGTTCCGTTCGGATGGCTCAAGGCCCCGACCAGACAATTTTGTACAAAAAGGTTTATCTTCACCTTTTAACAATCTTCCACTTGAAGTAAATCCATTCAATGCCTTCTGATACCCAAAAAACTGCCGTTTTCTCAAATCGAATAAGTGAACCTGTGTGAGCCTTCTCCTTTCTTCTAAGCTTGAAGACTGATCGAAGTTGTAAGATTCTCACTTGTGTGAATCTGCATCAGATCAAATTTTCTTTCTTCCAACTGAGAGACCCGATAAAGTGATACTTGATGTCGACATGTTTGATCCTTGAATGGAATTTCGAGTTCTTCACTAAATGTATCACTGAGAAACTGCCACTTGTCTTGTTCCTTACCTCTTTCAAGACACCCTTCACCCATATTAACTCCTTGCACGTTTCTGTGGCTTTTACATATTCTGCCTTCGCGGTAAAGACAGTTACAATTTTCTGTAATCTGATACCCAGCTAACTGCTGCGCTACCTAAAGTAAAAACATTGCTAGTAGTACTTTTCTTGCTGTCAATGTTACTTACTAGGTTTGAATCCACATACCATTGTAATCGAGTCTTTGAGTCATCATAGCATAATGTATAATCTGTAGTACCTCTTAAGATATTTTAGAAGTCACTTCACAATTCTTATTGCATAGGAAATGTCTTGCCTTGTGCATGTCATGACATATGTTAAGCTACATGCGACTGACTTGTAAGGTACTTTAGCCATCCTTCTCTTCTGTTCTTCATTGACTGCACCATGATCTTTTAAAAGCCTAAAATGACTTGCCAAATGTGTACTAATAGGCTTAACTCCATTCATATTGAACCATTTCAGCACCTTTTCAACATAATCTGTGTTAAGTCACCAATTGTTCGAAAAGCTTAAGCTATTATGAGATATGGCCAATAATGTACATCAGGCTATCCAACATTTCTCCACAAGTGCACCACTGCCTCACACGTGAAAAGGCAAACAAATTAAACTAAACAGGTGCACTAACATCAGGGTTCTAAAAAACGACCGTTACGTAATGTAACGGCCGCGTTACGTAACGGGATTTGAGGAGGCTGATACCGTTACAGTGACCAAAATCGGTTGTGGAAAAAATCGCCGGCGTATTGGCCGTTACACCCGATACGTAACGGGTATCGGTACCGTATCGGGGTGTAACGACCGTTACACCACCGATTCTCCCGTTACATGAACAGAGCGAAGAAGATGAAGACAGAAAATGGTGCGTACCTTTTAATAATCCATTCCCGTGATATCAAGAATCAACCTCTACGCACTAGAAAGCTCCGAACCTCTATATAACTTCGATTCTTGCTCGATAACTCATTCCAACTTCAATATTCAATTCGGCTGAAAAATTCTTGATTGATTTCGTCGTGCGGAGACGATCGAAGGGGGGAAGGAGACGATCGAAGGGAGAATGAGACGATCGAAGGACTAAAGGAGCCGCTGGAGACGATCGAAGGGGAGAACTGAGAAGAACGAAGCCATTTAGCGCGAAGGAGACGATCGAAAAGAGGGCGGGATTTCGATTTAGGGATT